>JAAEAF010014658.1:0-78244 GCA_011037195.1 Triatoma infestans | reverse complement strand
GGCCTAGTTGGAGTAATTCTGCAGTTAGCCTGAGCGAGTAGCTATAAATAACGTTTTCGCCTGCCTCTGGCCTGGAGTTTTAACTCACCATTCCCTTGATCGGTCGTGCATCCATGTCCTGATAGATGCACTCCTGAGGCATCTTGAGACACCAGAAAACGGTTCCGGCCCAATAAGTGTTCCGGTGGAACCCTCCCGGGCCAAACGATCTGCCGCCTCATTACCTCGATGACCCGAATGCCCAGGTACCTAAACCAGGAAGACCTTATTATGATGGCTACTAATATCCCTAAGTGCACCTAGGCAATCCCACACCAGCCTTGAGCTGATCTCCCACGAGTCAAGTGCCCGCAGGGCAGCCTGGATATCCGAATAAATGACGATTATGGAGACATGCACTCCGCGTCTTCTTATTTCGGCGGGGCAGATAAGAATTGCGACTAACTCCGCCTGAAAGACCGTAGCCTAGCCTTTCCAGGCTCATCGAGATATTACTTTTCGGATGAGTCCCGTACACGCCGGCTCCCACTCCTTCTTCCATCTTAGACCCGTCCGTGTACCACATAGATTCACCAGAAATTGGCGGCCCATTCTTTCATTCTCCCCTCTGTCTAATATCAAGACTTTGAAGAGTTTTTGGAAGTCGTATCTGGGAGTAATTACATCCGAAGGCAGACCTAGAATCGGGTCTGCCTCCAACTCCTCTTTTAATTATTAAAAATAATTAATTTTTTAATTAATTAAAATTTTTAATTAATTTATTAATTTTAATTAAATTTTCTAATTAAAATTAATTGTTCGTTGTAACTTTTTTTTTTTTTTGTTTTTTGTTTGTTTTTTTACCTTGAATTGGTCGATAGCCAACAAATTTTTTGTTTCATCTTACAACTAACGGCCAACAAAGAAAATCATCTGACAATCCTAAAAAGTTTTTAGAGGCCTTTTTTTTTGCATAAAATTGTATTCAATTTTATAGTTTCCTTTGGTACGGAAAAAATTGATATAAATGTAAAAATTAAAATTAATTTATTTATTTATTATGCCAGAAAATTTACACTTTTTCTATGACAATGGAGTAGGAAGCGCGCACACACACACACACACAAATAAATAATCGTTTTTATAAGAAAGTCATAAACATAAAACAAAAAAGAAATAATTATTAAAAAAAAAAAAAAAAGTTACAGTAAGAAAACTGTCAAAAATATTAATAACAAAAATGCTTCTCAATAATTAGAAACAAAAGCAAAAAGAAAAAAAACAAAATTAAGTAAAAGAATATATAATACGAGTACATGTGTCTACAGTTCAATTGGAAAATTAATGATTACTGTAAAAACTAAACAAGAAGTTATGAAATAATATTTAACTTATTTATGCTTATTAAGCATAAACTTTAACGTTATTATGTTTTCTTTTCATTCTGGTGAATTTCTTACTTTTAAGGACTTCATAAGATATTTGAACAAAGCAATTATTTTTTTCAAGTATATATTTTGAATGTAATTTACAAAGTTCCCATCAGGCGAAACACCTTCCTTAATAAATGTAATTAGATATTTATTTGTTGAAAATGTGGCTGGGTCCGCAATGCTGGATAACATCCATTATTTTATCCGTCGTAGCATGCATATTAGATTTATTCCTGACCGGTTTCGGATATTCATCCATCGTCAGAGCAAATTCACCAAGTTTGTGGAGAGAGTTCACTTCAAAATATATAGATGACAGAAACAGTTAGTTGAAGTGAACTCTCTACACAAACTTGGTGAATTTGCTCTGACGATGGATGAATATCCGAAACCGGTCAGGAATAAATCTAATATGCATGCTACGACGGATAAAATAATGGAAGATATTTATTTCTTTGCGTTAAGCAAACACAGCAGGATAAATCATCAGGGTGTTGTAATGGAATCAGTAATTGGATGTTCTGATCCCACCGCTGCCACCAGATGTAATGGAATCGTTTGATGTGATTCCTGATGTAGTGATGTCTTGCAGAGGGCGGAAGTTAGTTGAGAGATTTTGGAAGTTAGTGCATCGAATTATTAATACGGATTTTATAAAAATAAACTGTATTTTAACAATAATTTTAACGTATAAATGGTAACTAATAACTACAAAATACTTAGGAATAAATAGAAGATAAATAAGTAATAAATTAGAATGATAAAATAAACGAACTAAGATGCACTACTAAAAGATAATAAGTTTAAATGAAACTGTGTATAGTCGCGTAAACTGCTGCTCGTGTATATGGACGTGCTCGTATCGTCGTATAAGATATAATGATCCTCTCGTTGTATATGATAGAGTTTATATATCGGTGTTGGCCACACTCACACCAAGACATCTGTCCTAGTGTGCGTACACATCTTCGTAGTTTGCTGACCTTATTTAGATCAATGGCCAACCTTATCGGTGCTTGCTTTGATGTAAAGTATTGAAAAGGGCTTTGTTGTTTCTTTGGCCGGCATTGTCTTGAAGACGGCGGCTTGCTAGGTCGCTGGTTATAAATTGCTCTTTTATTACTGCCATCCTTTGTTAAGATAGCAGCTGGCTGGAACCACTTTGACACTGATATGACTTTCCATGTCATTACAGTGTCACCACTACAAAGTAAAGCAGAATTTATTAGGAAAGAAATAATATGTTTTATGTCTGAAAAGAATTCTACAGAATTTGAATTCAGACACACAGATTTGAACTACAACTCTAAGCTTCTCCACCTCATTTAGAGAAACATAATTTTCTTGACACTCCCCCCCCCTAACTGATTGACCAATCTATAATTCCGATTAAAAGAGCTATTAATGACAAATCAATATCAAATGAGAGTAAATGGTTTTGAAAACTTTGATGCATGTTGGTTTTACAAGATTTAACAGAAGGTGAATTCTTATAAGTGACCATTTGAGTTTTCTTTATCTATCTGCTTCTGGAATCCTGGTTGTATTGCAGTTTTGACTAAAAAAGGTATTAAAGAACCAGCTGTTGACACCTCTCCACCCTTCATTTTCCTCTTTTTTGATGTACTGAATGCAATCGACTTTATTGAAGAATCCGTTTCCATTTCATCGCCATTCGAAACTCTGGTTCTCTTCAGATCGCAAATATTAAAATATCAGAAAACAGAACGATAATTTTTTTTTTAATGAAATTCTGCAAAGAATTTAATTTTTATAGCAGAAAAAAGCTTTATTAACTTTTTTTTTTATACATAAATGCATAATATAAACCAAATTTGTTGATCCTTCCAAACGTGCGACAATAGCTTCTTTTTTTTTTTTTTTTTTTTTTTTTAGTAAGGGGGGCCAACGCACTGCGACCTTGATCAGGTCTATTGTGCTATGCCCCCTGGGTGCCACAGGCCTGCCCATAGCACCCGAACGGATGTCCAATTGAATATCCGTTCTACAACACCTCCATCAGGTTAAGATCCCTGAGGAATCCTAATACCCTGACGGGCTCTAGAGAGGGTATGTCCCCCTCCTCCACCTGGTAGCTGCCCAGGTTCCTAAACCTTCTCTGAGTGGCAGCCTCGCAGTCTGTTAGGAGATGTAGTGGAGTTTCCTCCAACTCCCCACAGAATCTGCATGAGCTGTCACTTTCCAAACCCAGCTTCACCAGGTGTCCTCTAAGTCGGCAATGCCCCGTGAGGAAACCCGTAAGTATGCGGAGCTTGTTCTTGCTCAATCCAATGCAGGCCTCCGACCTCCGTTGGTTATAATTTCCCAAGCAGATCTTGGCCTGCGCAACCCGGGGAGGGAGTACCAGAGTTGAGATCTCTTCGTCTCCTCCTCCTTCCTAAGTTCCTCCAACAGAAACTGGTCGCTAATCCCACAAAAAGGTTCCGGCCCCAGAAGTGGGGTCATAGCGCCTATCTTGGCCAGGGCGTCGGCCATCTCATTCCCTTCAATGCCAACATGCCCCGGTACCCACCAGAGTGCAACTTTGTTCCTGCTGCCCAGATCGTTAAGTTTATCTAGGCATTCCCAAACCATTTTAGAGTTAATAACTGGTGCACCCAGAGCTCCAATGGCTGCTTGACTATCAGAAAGGATTACAATCTCCTGATACCTGTATCCCCTATCGAGGTTGAATTGAACACATCTTCCGATAGCGTATACCTCCGCCTGGAAGAGGCTGGGAAATTTACCCATGGGTGTCGAGTGCTTGATCCTTGGACCAACCACCCCCGCCCCAGTCCCCTCGAGGGTCTTCGACCCATCCGTGTACCATTTACTGGCATGCCCAACAGAGCGGATCCCTCGCTCCACTCGCTTTTGGTGCCTAGCCTCGACGAAAAATTTTTAGTGAAGCTGTACTTCTTGACCATACCATCCCTAGGGAGGTGCCAGATGAGGGAGCCCAAAGGTGAGAATACCAACTCGCTAACCCTCAACCCTCCCCACTCCTGCACCACCCCTAGAGATCCTAAGAAGAGCCCCCTTCGCCGCCCTTCCCACCACAGGTGCAAAAGTGACAGATTGAGAATAACCTCAATCCCGGCGGTGGGGCAAGTCCTCATAGCCCCTGTAAAACAATAGCTTAATTAGGTTATAAGTAAATCCGGCCCTGGATAAAATAATTGGGTTGAGCCTGTTTAACCAAAACCGTACTGTTGCGTCCCCTGATAGGATCTAAATTAAACGAGTACCAAATTTCAGATTTCTATTATTTTCAGTTTTTGAGTTATGCTGACCCTACTACATACAACACATCCAGAGAGAGAGAGAAATATATATGAATATATATATAATAATAATATAATATATATAGTGATTATACATATGTGTTATGTGTTTTTTGTTCTGATAATCGATTCTACACCATCCTGAAGCAATCTAATATGTGCGAAACGTCGATTTCCACCACTATGCGTTCTTAACCTGAAGGCCTAAATGGTATTTCCATAGCAGATTTTTGAAACAATTGATTTTTGCGATGTGGTGGCGCTAGTCTTCCCACTTTAATGCTAGGATATATGATTTCTAGAAAACAAAGAGTGACCGAATTCTCCGAGACTTCTCTTATTAGTAGAGTGTATGGTACCATTACATGATGGAATTGAAGAGTAATTATACGTTTAATAAGTATGTGTCTATAAAAAAATAATAAAATTAGTAAACATTGGAAATATAGTTTATATTTTAAATCAAATCAGTTTAAATGGAAATTTCTACGTTGGCTGACAAAGTGTCAAAACACAGGTACTAAAAAAACCGTTATAAGAGAGGTCTCGGAGAATTCGGTCATTCTTTGTCTTCTAGAAATCATATATCCTAGTATAAAGAAAATCAGACAAAGTTTCCGCGGCGAGGCTTTTGAGAAATGGACAAAATGTAAATGGCAAGGTATCGGAGTCCATCACTTTTGCGATAACCCGAAAGCTAACAAGTTCATCTTCAACAAAAACTTCTTTCCGGGTCAGAATGGACCCAATGCACTAAAATTAAATGTTAATTATGCTCCTCTACGTAGTGTTCCTGGAGTTGGTAGCCAAGCTACAGTAGATATTGGGCCCCTCTGTCGAAAAATGCGGCAGGGAGAATGAAACACCTTCCCATAAGTTAGGTAGTTGCCCAGATAATATGCTCCTTGTGACACGCCACCATCATAACACCAAACATAGAATAATGGAGCTTTTGGCGGAGAAGGGCTACACATGTCTGGAGGAGGTGTATGCAGTTGTTGACGAAGGTTCCACTAGATTCGCCGACATTATTGCCTTTCACCAGAGTAAGAAGCTTGCCTGGATTATAGATCCTACTATTCGTTATGAAAATAACGATAAGAACCAGACCGAAAAAATAAACAAAGAGAAGCAGAGCATATACAATAAATGCATAAGCTTCTTTAAGGAAAAGTTTCGAGAAGAATATGGTGAGAGGGAATTTCACTTCCGTGGATTATGGTTTGGCTCTCGCGGTACTATACCCGAGCTGACTGGCAGATTTTTTTGACGAGGTCGGAGTAGACCGAAATCACATGACAACCTTGGCAGAATCAATTATTTCTGATTCTCTAGGAATTTTAAACTTTCATTTATATGAACGATAAATCAATTTAGGTTTGAATTATTTTAACTATTGTATCTAGAAATGACGATATTAGCTAGTGTTTGATAAATTCTTTTATATTGTATATACTGTTGTTTATTTTCTCTGAATTATAATGTTTTCCTCCTTTATTTTTTTACTTTCTCTTACTCCTAGTAAGAGGAAGTACTGTAATCGTGTCAAATTTTCGATATCGAGTTTTCCACCGGAAATATCCGTTTTGAGGTCCCCTGAGTCCAAAAAAGTGGTTTTTAGCAAATGGTCTGTGTGTGTGTGTGTGTGTGTGTGTGTTGTGTGTGTATGTGTGTGTATTATATGTGAACAGCATAGCTCAAAAACGAAAAACCATAGAAAGTTGAAACTTGATATTCCGTTTTATCATATCCCGGGGATCTGACACTACGTTACCTGTCAAAATTCTCATCCGGAAGTACCACTTTACTAGTTGGATTTTTTACTTTTTTGCAATTATCTCAAAAATGGCTCCGACGATTTTCTTTAAACTTAAACATCAACCACACATACAAAGAGCTACAACTTTTATTTGAAACATTTCTCCGAGAAAATGCATTGAAGGGCACTTTTGGGAGGGGTGGGGGTAGGTTTCCATCTAAAGTGCTATTTCAGTTTGTAAGACAATTCTGTCATCTAAATAATGTTAATTAGAATTAAATATGTTGTTGAAATTCCGAGTTTGAAAAAAATCGGATAACCGGAAGTGCGTTTACTTTACCACTTTACTAAATGATTTATTCACTTTTTCGCAATTTTCTCAAAAATGGCTCCGAAGATTTTTTTGAAACTTCGTATATAAACTAAAAATGACGCGATCTACAACTTTTATCTAAAACATTTATCTGAGAAAATTCTTTTAAGGGCACTTTTAGGGGAGGGGTGGGGTTAGATTTTCATCAAAGTGCTATCCTAGTTGATTATACAAAACTATCATCCAACCATAATTAGTTAGAAATAAATAGATGGCTGAAATTCCGAGTTTCAAGAAAATTAGTAAACCGGAAGTGCGTTTTTACTGAACAGTTTTTTCATTTTTCCACGAATTTCGTTAAATTTGGTACACAAACTATAAAATTTGTCAATTATCATTTTGAGAACTGGAGTAAGAGAAAGTTGTGTGAGTGTTTCACACCAGATTTTTTTTTATTAAATTTAAATTTTATTTATATATTTAAACGATATCTTTTCTAATTGATAAGAATGCTGTGTAAGTAGCAACGCAATGTAGTTGTGCAGCCGCGCTTTTGCTCTTTTGTTCTGAAGTGTTTTCCTTCCTTCCTTTGGGCAGAGTTTTAATTACCAAAAGCATTAATTATTGTTTGATCAGTTCTAATTTCTGCATTCAACCAGTAACATTTGCCACATATTCAGAACGTCACTCTCTCATTTTAAATTCAGTGTGCCAATAAGTGTTTAATTTGAACATTTGTGTTTAAGAATATTTACGCAGGAGTTTCTATATATTTATAAGCTTATTATTGTGATTCATTATATCTTATTAATTGTATCTTCTTCAACATAACTCATAACATATACACACATAAGCCCTTACAATACCGCTCACGCTACACAACACAACTACCAAAAACATTATAATTAAACCAGATTACAAAATATTTCTATTTTTCTATTAAAATTACTTACATATTAATTTTGCAGTTATATTATTTTATGTAAAAAAAAAATTTTTTGCTGCGATTAAAAAGAAATAAAAGAAATAGAAAAATTGAGGACATAAATATGACGTTAAATTACCATGAAACAAAACTACATGCTAAAGGACTTATGAATGAATGTGTACCAATTTAATTGGTGAAATGAATGACATAAGGCCAACATTTAAGAGAGGGGAAATAGTTTATATGAGAAAATAGTAATACGTACTAGCTGCACAAATTGTATATGTGAGTGTATCATTCATTCACAAACACATACATACATACACACACACACACACACACACACATATATATATATATATATATACATCGAACATATGTAATAACCTTAAACTAGATCTCATTTTTATTAACACCTCTCTGTATTTGTATGCGTTGTATATACGTGGTTTGTGTTGTGTGTTTATAATTGGCACAAGTACAAATATATTTGCATTCTAATTTTTTTTATAAATATCTAGGATGACAGATCGCATAAAAAAAATATACGTCTTCATCTGTTGACTTATAAAAGGTTTCTTTTTTTTTTTTTATATATAATCAGCTGATCAGTTTGAGAGACATGTGTTACCAAGGCACTGATTGTGAGAAAATAATAATATGCGTCCAATTTACTTTCTCTTATATCTAATGAAAGGAAGGAATTATTTTAATCGTCTCAAATTTTCGATATCGAGTTTTAACCGGAAATATATGTTTTGAGGTACCCGGAGTCCAAAAAATGTGTTTTTTTTTTCGAAAATTGTGTGTATGCGAACAGCCGAAAATTCCTCAACCGAAAAACGAAAATTCGCAAAAAGTTCAAATTTGATATTACGTTTAGGTATCACCATGAAATCCAACAGTAAGTTATCTATCAAAATTCCTCATCCGAAAATACCATTTTTCTCTTCAACGATTTTTTACTTTCTCTTACTCCTAGTAAGAGGAAGTATTTGTAATCGTGTCAAATTTTCGATTTTGAGTTTTCACCGGAAATATCCGTTTCGAGGTCCTTTGAGTCCAAAAAAGTGGTTTTTATCAAATGGTCTGTGTCTCCATGTGTGAATGTGAATAGCATAGCTCAAAAACGGAAAACCGCAGTATGTTGAAACTTGATATTCCGTTTAGGTATCATCATGGGATCTGACCTTACGTTATCTGTCAAAATTCCTCAACCGGAAGTACCACTTTACTAGTTATTTTTTTTTCGTTTTTGCGATTTTCTCAAAAATAGCTCCAACTATCTTCTTCAAACTTGGTATATCAACTACACATACTAACTAACAGCTACAACTTTTATTTGTAACATTTCTCCGGGAAAATTCATTTAAGGGCACTTCTGGGGGGGAGGGGTGGGATTAGGTTTTCATCTTAAGTGCTATTTCAGTTTATTAGACAATTCTGTCATCTAAATAATGTTAATAAGAATTAAATATTTTGTTGAAATTCGGAGTTTGAAAAAATCGAATGACCGGAAGTGCGTTTAGTTTACCACTTTACTAAATGATTTTTTTCTCTTTTTTGCAATTTTCTCAAAAATGGCTCCGAGATTTTCTTGAAACTTCATATATAAACTAAACATACAAAGATCTACAACTTTGTTTTAAACATTTCACTGGGAAATTTCACTGAAGAGCACTTTTAGGGGAGGGATGGGACTATGTTTTTCTCGAAAGTGCTATCGTAGTTGATTATACAAATTTATCATCCAAACAAAATTAATTAGAAATAAATAGATGCCCTTAATTCCGAGTATCAAGAAAATTAGTAAACCGGAAGTGCGCTTTTACTGAACAGTCTTCCCAGTTTTCGACGAATTTCATTAAATTTGTTACACAAAGCATAAAATTTGTCAATTATAATTTTGAGAACTGGAGTAAGAGAAAGTTGTGTGAGTGTTTCACACCAGTTTTTTTTTTCTACTAAAATGCCATCTTGTCGAAGTATAAATATGAACATATATTAAAAGATGACGACTGTAGGATTATTATTATTATTATTATTATTTTCTCTTACTGTTGTTAAAAGAAAGTACGTATTATGGATCCTGTTAAATTTTCGAAATTATGTTTCACCGGATATAAATATTTTGAGGTCCCCTGAGTCAGAAAAAAAAATTATTTTTAGTGAATGGTCTGTATTCGTGTGAGTTGTTTATTTGTGAACAAAATATCTTTAAAAAAAAAAAAAAAATCGCAGGAAGCTGAAATATAGTTTTTTCCATTTAGGTAATAACCACCACATCTGACACGAAGGTTTCGGGCAGAATCCACCGACCGGAAGTGCGACTTCACTGATTTGTTTTAGTTCCTTTCACGTTACGCCACAAGTTGGAAGACCTTAGACCACCATCAATCACATGGGCACACTCCGATTCCATTTGCGATGGAGGCTAAGTATCTTGGTGTTACTTTTGACCGCAGACTCACTTGGAATCAACACATTGACAAAATTTCACACAAGGCCAATGCGTCATTCAGTAGGTGCAGACGGCTTTGTGGAAGAAGTTTGACACTCTGGATCTACACTAGGATCATCAGACCCATGGTCACATATGGATCGGTGGTTTGATGGACCAAGACACTGCAGAAGTGGGCGGCGGAAAGGCTGGGTTGGATCCAAAGGGAAGCATGCCTGGGTTCCACGAGGGCCATGAAAACCACCCTGACTACGGCGTTGAAGTCCTCCTCAATTTGCCACCACTATACATCCTCGTTCAAAGCGAAGCCAGAATGGGAATACATAGGCTCTTGCAGGGGCCGCCTCCCATCACCTCTAGGCACGATCGTAATAACCAGAGGTTGATTGAGGAAATCAGGGCTGACCAACTTCTTGGATGGTTCATAGCTATCATTTCGAATGGAACTTCCAAATTGATATTGGCTTGTCCAGGATCCTTATTCAAACTTCTATCAAAGGTTGGATAGAAGAATAGCGTCTGCTTTGGTGGGAGTGAACAACAGGACAAAGCTCTTTATCAAGAGACATTTGCCTAAATTTACCAGTGATCTAGTGAGCCATACCCGAAGGGATATAAGGCTTATTGTGGGTCTACTAACAGGACATTGTAGGCTGAACAGACACATGCATCATCTACAACTTGCAGATAGTGCGGCATGCCGATTCTGCAAGGCAGAGGAAGAAACCCCGGCGCACATCCTCTGTGAATGAGCCGACCTGGCAAGGATAAGGTTTCTTCAATTGGGGACAGGCAATCCCGAAGCTATGAATGCTTCATGACGGAGCCGCTCTCAGCTTTGCTAGGACTGATTAGGAGGGGGCAAAGCTGGGGGTTGTGCTACAATTTAAGGGGATCCACAATAGACCTCGTCTTGAAGGTCGCAGTGGAATGAGGCTCGCCCCGCCCGTTTCTAATCTAATCTAATCTACTGAGTTGTTTTTCAGTTTCTTTTTTTTTTTTTTGGCCGCTTTCTCGAAAACAGCTCCAATGATTTACTTTAAATATACTATCTACACAATAAATAAACATTGATAACTTTTATTGGTGAACATTTTAGAAAACAAAAAACGAAACCAATTCAAAGACGGGGCCGTAACCATAGGAGTATTCTTTAGACTATTTTTATACTTTCTCTTTCTCCTAGTAAGAGCAAGTATTGTAATCGTGCCAAATTTTCGATATAGAGTTTTCACCGGAAATATCCGTTTTGAGGTCCTCTGAGTCCAAAAAAGTGGTTTTTAGCAAATGCTCTATGTGCGTGTGTCTATGTATGTACGAGTATGTAGGTAAACAGCATGGGTCAAAAACAAAAAAAAAACGTAGAAAGTTCAGACTTGATATTCCGTTTAGGTATTACCGTGGGATCTGACAGTAGGTCTGCGGTCAAAATTCCTCAACCGGAAGTACCACTTTACTTGTTGTTTTTTTTTACTTTTTTGCAATTTTTTTTGTAAAATGACTCCAACGATTTTCTTTAAACTAGGTATATCAACTTCACATACAAAGAGCTAAAACTTTTATTTGAGAAAATTAAAATTCCTCCAAGAAAATTCATTTAATGGCACTTTTAGGGGAGGGGTGGGGTTATGTTTTTCTCTAAAGTGCTATCCATAGTTGGTTTTATACAATTCTATCATCCAAACAAAATTAATTAGAAATAAATGGATGGCCAAAATTCCGAGTTTCAAGGAAATTAGTTAACCGGAAGTGCGCTTTTACTGAACAGTTTTTTCAGTTTTCATCGAATTTCGTGAAATTTGGTACATTAACTATAATATTTGTCAATTATAATTTTGAGAACTGGAGTAAAAGAAAGTTGTGTGAGTGTTTCTCGCCAGATTTTTTTTTTTTTTTTTTATTCTAATTTGATAGGTTGAAGTTTAAAATGTCTTTGAAAAAAACCTTTTTCTGATTAGATACTGGTTCTTTAATAAGGTTTACTGATTACAATAATTGGACTACGATTAAAAATAACTTTTAAGAACTAAAATCCCGACAAATGCCTGCAAGAAAATATTTGTTCAAACACATTATAAAGCGTGATGAAAGTTTAAGATCAAAGTTATAAAATAAGTATAACTTGTGAACTTTTATTGTTATAAAACTGGGGAGGGTAAGGGGAATTAGTTTAAATATTATATTTGGCAAACTTACTAAGATGTGTGTGGCTTATCATATATTTATGTAATTCAATAATACGTACACTCTAGCCATATTTATTGCAGGCGAGAAAGAACAACTCTGGCATTCATTCAAAAAAATACAGAGAGAAGCATAAAGCTTCCATGTGTTTTCTTATTCAGAAATTGGAGCACAAAGTGTCCTCCAATATCGTTTGGAGTTGTTTATATAATACTGGATATAGAGTACTGCGTCTAGAAGTCGCAAAAAACGCTAACAAAGTAATATTCCTTCTTTTACTTTTTTTTCTGGCAGATTTCTTTATTTTTTAATTTAATTTGATAAAGTTTTTGGCATTATTTTTTTTGTTTTTAATGTTTTATTACTTTGATATAAATATAATATGCAAATATATACTTTAATATCCAAAATAATATACACAGATATAATTTATTTATTTATTTTTTAGATAAAGAAAAAAATTGTGACTTCTGCTGCATTAACCATACACTATACAATATAATAAAGAAATAAAACCATACTTCGAATTTATGAGGGACATTTAATAAGTAACGAGACAAATCGCTGTAGCTTAAAAAAATGATTTGTTCAATCAATACAAAACTTTGGCTACTTTTCAACATACACCCCAGCAAACATTTATACACTTGTCCCATCGTTCTTCTAATTTGTGTATACCCTCTGGCATAAAATTCTTTGGGTTGATCTCGAAGCCACTTTTACAACTAATTTTTTAACTTCTTCATTGGATTGAAACAGTTTCCGACGTGGAGCTTCTCTCGCACAAATTTTCTTGTACTGCAGCTTATTCTGAATAATGTTATAGACAGTTCCAACATTCTTGCGTGCACTTCTTCAGCTATCAGTTCAACAGTAATATGCCTGTTGTCTCCTGAATTAATGCTTTAATGCGAGATTCGAGGGAGAAAGTTGCAACTTCAACTGGTCGTCCACTTCTTCGTTGCTCGTCACAGACACTTACACGGCCACTTTTAAACTGTTCTACCTATTTGTAAACGTTCGAACGGGTTCAAACAATTATTCCCGTACACTTTCAACATTCTTTCGTTGGATTTCACTACCTTTGATACCTCCCTTTGCATATGAAAATCTAATCACTGAGCGTTGTTCTTCTGAAGTGCAATGCTTGAACGGACTCACCATTGTTAACTGAATATATTTGAGGTTATGCTTACCAAATACTTTCGATTAGCTGATGAGAAACTAAATATAAAAATGCCAACTTGACGCACTGATACTATTGTATTGATTAAACAAACCGTTTCTGAACTACAGCGATTTGTATCGTTGAATGACTTATTGAATGACGGTCGTGTATTGAAAATTAAAATAAATCAAAATATTCTAAATTATTTAAAATAAAAACTCTTATTGTTATTACTTTTTCTTACTGTTAGTCCAAAATTTTTTTGTTTTTTAGCACTTGGTCTGGCTATCTGTGTCTGATGTGCGTGCGTGCGTGTGTGTGTATGGGGCAGCCCATCTCAAAAACGAAAAAACACAAAATGTTTAACCTTAATATTTCGTTGAAGTGCCACCAGGAGAGATCTGAGAATAAGATTTTCGTAAAAATCGTCTAACCGGAAGTGCCACTTTACTGAATGGTTTTTTCAGTTTTTTTTTTTGTGATTTTCTCTAAAATAGCTCCAAAGACTTTCTTTAAACTTCTCTGGAAAAACAAAATTCTTTTTCAAAGAAGTCTCTACACAAAATAAAATGTATAGTTGTTGTGAGTGAAGTTCAAGGGAAGCGGACAAACAAACAAACTGCAACAATTAATGAAGTTAATGCAGTTAAACAGTATATACACTCACATTTTAATTTCTATTCACTCATTTCCATTTTTATTTAAATATTCAAAGCCTTGTTTTTCAAACCGTTTCCTATAATAATTACAGGAATTTTCTACTTTTTTTTTTTGAAATGTTAACTGTGTGTAAGATTAACAGTGGATAACAGAGGGAGAGAGGTTAATGAACTTTGAAGTATTCAATGAATCATCGATTTTTATTCACAAAAAATAAAAATAAAAAAGAGACAGAACATATTACCGTAACGAAATACATTGTCCAAACTTTACAGAGACTGCAACGCTGTTAACTTACAAAGGAGATTCTAACGAGTTGTAATCTTATAAAATATACTATCTAAATAATAAAATGTCATGTATGTATTGAAAATTATAGCCACAATTTACAATAATTACAGGGTTACCAACAAAATACGATATAACTAGATATGCAAGAGATAAACTAGATAGTTAGATTAGACTGTGTTAATACTATCAAACAGCAGTGCAATTTGAACTCTTCAATTATTATATCTGCAACCTAACCTAAACAATTCCCAATTTAACATCTCTTTATTAAATAAAAACACGTTTTTACTTTATATATTTTAGAAAATAGTCTCCTTACATTTTAATGAATATTTCGTACAAAAAAATTAATCAACAATAATTTTAGAAATATTGTTCAGTGACACTAATTTTATTGTTATTCTAGAAAAAGCCTGCTTGGAACATTATGAAGTTTCGGCATTACATATATGCCTTTTTGAACATATATGAGTAGTCATATAATAAAATCCTATTAAAACTACCTTAAGTACAAAGCAACTAAAAACAAAAACAAAAAATCAAACTAGGTTAAAATCAGATAAGAGGGTAACTATCTCTAGGCAGATTGTTCCGGGCCAGTTAGACTGCTCTAAGTTAATAAATGTCTAAGGAACTTAAGGAAATGTCTAAGATAATTATGGTCAACGATCGAATTTTAGGAACCCCCAAAGGTTCCCAGACTAGGAAAATATGCCCAGGTTTCCCAAGCGGAAATTAATTAGAGTAAGAGAAAGTGTGTGTGTGTGTGTGTGTTGTTTCATAACAGCTTTTTTTTTTTTTTTTTTTTTTGAATGTCTGAACGTTACAAATTAGTTCTGTCACCGTCACCTTTATTTGAAATATTTTTGTGATTCAATTTATTCTATGACGGATTTCTTGGATATGGTGGCGTTAGACATCTCTCTAAAGAGCTAATTAATATTCTCAATGGTTCTGAAACATTAAAGATTCATTGGATCCGAAGAGAGGAGAAGCATATTAAATGAATCAGAACTTAGTTCCCCCCCCTCACCTAGGCCAGTTCGATTTATATAAATGCAGAGACAGCAGTACAGTTTACCACAAGTTTATAACCAATCAGCAATCTATTTACTACCTTCTTGTAACTCAGCCAGTCTGTCTCTCTATATTTCTTTCGCTACCTAACTTCTATTTAACTGTGCAGTCCTTGCAGTTGTAAGGGTGTTGTGAGGAGATGTTGGTTGTTGATGATGATAGATAAACACCTTAAGATTGGTTTAAGATATATAATTGATATGTGTATATATATAACTGACTGCCAGGGACTTTACACTTTAGAATTTAGAACTGAACTGAACTGACAGACTGACGTGGCTAAATGATATGCACGGAGTGTGAATCAACAGAATGATGTCTGATGTGTAAGACTGAATTGAACAGAATGCCCCTTGACTGTCTCTCTCTCTCATATATATATATCCACTGGCCGAACCTCTCCTCTGTATGCGAGAGGGGCTGTTTCTCTCCGCTAGAGTGGATGAGTGGTGGGGGTTCACTACCCCTACACAGTTCTATTCATGTTCAGCATTTCATCTTATTTATTTCTCCAAAATCCATTCCCTTTAATTCTCTCTCGTTCTCACTTCCATTATAATTCTATAGTTCCACATAGTAGAATTTACCTATGTGCTATAAATAATTTCTCAATTAGAATTTGTGAAAATTGTGCGAGTGTAAGTAGAAATTGTACGTGATTTTCATGTACACTCATACATACAATCTAATTTTAATTAATACCCCATCTTTCTCTGAAACATAAACAAAACACGGACAAAAACTTTTAGTTACATTGTTCAAATCTTTCTCCTTTATAACAATGTTGGAAGTAAAAATCTATTTATTGCAACAATGTGTCATTTACAATTCATGTCAGACTAATCATACTCGTATTTATCGTTAACATTCTAAACGTTGCCTTTAAGAAACTTGTTTCACAAGATAAGTGACACATCCGCCGGCTTAATTCTTTAATTTGATTAGTTCTTTTTCTTTTCCATTGTTTAGTAGTTAGTAACGAACGGTGGAATTAGTTGCCAAGAATGACTAATTACGTACATCAAAGAAATTTTATTGTTAAATATTCAGTTTTTATAATTTTTAATCTAATAAGATCAAATTTCAATTTCAAGTAGTTTTAAGTGGACAATGCTATTTTTTTTTTTTTTTTTAAGATAATTTTCCTTTTTTGGGCAAAAATTTGGTTTATTGATTAGCGAACGCTATCTAAAATTGTAATAGTAGGGAACTGTAACAGCAACCAAAGAGAAACGAATTCAACCACTCTCTGGACTGGAGTGGGAGAAACCAGATAAATACAGCAACGGACAGTCCAGAGAGATAGTTCATCTTCTCGCCAGTCACTACGTGTCATTCCCATACCACTCTACCTTAACCATTCTCTACTGTAAAGTTCAGGCAGACTGTGTCTCTTTATTAATATACTTAGTTAGCCAGTGTTAACAAAGTCTTTATAAAAATTATTTTTGAATACATTCATGTTCTTTTGTGAACAAACCTAACTTTTTATATTACTTTCTTTTTCTGCAGTACTATATAAAATACAAGAGTTATTAGCCAGATGGCGTTACAATCTTACATATAGAAATTAACGGACAAGAAACATCCAACTAGCTTCTGTTTTTTTTTTTACATAACATGGTATAATGATATTGATGTTATGGTTCATTCCCCCTTTCATCATATTGTCTCTGTGATAATCATCAAGAGATGTGTAATTATCATGGGATGTTTGGTACTGTTAATGGTTCCTCACCCGCTCGTTACAGCTACACAATCCACTTCAATTGATATTAATTGTTTTGTTTTAAACTATTTACATCATTAGTATTATTGTATTGTTTATTTTTATACACATTTATTCTAGTATTCAGGTTTTTTTTATCTTTAATTTTAATGGTGTGTACTTAATAATCTATTCATGATAACTATGCGGGTAATTAATTCATGCAACAATAGGTAGGGAAATAATGCATAAGTTATTTAATCCAATTTCATTCACCCTTTTATCACGGATTTATTATAAGGATTCATTTTTTTTTTAAACCTCTAAGCAATTGATTTAAGATCCATCAAATCCTTATCTCACTGGTGCCTTAAGAACTGTTTAGAACTGAACTTGTCCACGTGTAGTGTGATTTCCTTCACAAAGCAGTGTACTCCTACAACTTGGAATTATACTCTAAATGGTTCTACACTTTGTAGGATATCACCTGTGAAAGGCTTGGGCGTAACCTTAAACACTAAATTAGATTTCGTTGATCATATCAACAAGATCAATAGCAAATCGTAACAAATGCTTGTATTTGTCTTCAGAAACACAAGGAAATTTTCTGACAGTCGTTCTTATGTTACTCTGTATAAATCCCTCGTAAGACCGCATCTTGAATATGGTTCAATAATTTGGAGTCCATTTTGCAAGGTGCATAGGGCTGGCTACTATTGAGTCTATTCAGAACCAGTTCCTCCGGTGGTTGACATTTCGTTTAAAGATTTCTAAAGATAGGTTAAGCTGTCGTTCCTCCATAGATTCAACACTAATCGAACGCTTAGATTTCTAATTATTTTTTTCATTTCTTATTTAGTTCCCACCAGTTCTCTTTAGGTTCCTTCTAAAGTCTCATACCTAGAGACTATATCTTCTTTTAATTTTTATGTACGTATTTTGCTTTGTGCTGCACTGTCCAGCACACAGAACCTATAGGTAAAATAAAATTTTCTATTCTTTACGTTTCGTAAGCCAGCTGGACTTTTTGTTTTTCTATTTGGGGTGACCATAGTAAATGAAATGTCATTACTCGTTGGTCTAGCGGCTAGCGCACTCGCCTTTCGTGCGAGAATTCAGGGTTCGATTCCCGTGAGGGCAAAGTTGATGTTGACCCAGAATCGTGATAAAAATTGGGAACCTACAGTTAGTAGCAAAGGCCGGAACTAAACGGCGTGTGAGCTGCGGCGTGCTTACCAGACGCCTCCCTATTCAAATCGCTGTCTGGCAAGTCTTGGCCCTTCATGGGCTGTTGCACCATACGTTTAGGTGTGAAGTAGAAGATACCGTTGTTTGTTTGTTTTTTTTTAATTCAACTGAAACTTTCAGATCCCTTTTTCCCCAACATTACTTATAATCCAGATATTCAAAAATTGTTTACCACTTTTTTAGAAGCTCATTTTATTTAAATTTATTTCCACCAGTGTGTGTATATATCGCAATCCTTTCTATATGCTTTTTTACTTGTATGTTGTGACGTTTTTATTTCTGTACCTTTTGAACCGTAACAAGATATCTATTGTTAATAGATTTATTTCAGATTTAGAAATCTAGCAATACGTTAAACATTCCTTATATTATACAGTTGGTAACTATACTTTATACTGAAGCGGCATTTTGGAGGTACCTATTCTTAACTTTGCAGCGACTCCAAAATACAACTTGCTGGAAAAAAAAATTTCACATAAAAATGATAGGCATCTATCTTTATGTAGATATTATATGAAGTTTACAGTAAATCGTTGGAACCATTTTCAGTGAAAATCATGAAAAATTATTCGGTAAAAAAGTCACACTTTCGCTAGATGAATTTTTGACAGAATCCTTCGTCTCGAATGCGATAGAGATACCAAAACAAAATATCAAATTTGAGGTTTCCCTGAAATTTCCCGTTTTTTAAAATACTTTGTCCATCCATTACTGAAATTTACGGAACTTTGTGACAAGAACGCAAACTTTTCACTTACTGCAAGTAAGAAACTAAATCATATCTGCAAAAGGAAACTAAATTATATCTGCAAAAGGAAACTAAATTATATCTAAGAAGCTTAGTAAAATTTTAATGACTCAAAAAGGAAAATTCGGGATTTACAGGTCTAGATTAGATTAGAATGATGCAGGTGGGGACTCAAACCCAGACACTGCAGCCTCCCATTGAGGCTTATTGTGCCAACCCCCTCGAAACCTAGTAGATAGAGGAAGCCCCCTCTCTTCATGATGTCCAGAACCTTCCCCACCATTCCTTCTTGGAGTACGATTTCCCCCCGGTCTCAACGTGCCGAAGATCTCGTACCGCAATCTTCCGATCAAACAGCAGGTGAGAGGCCGTCTCCTCCTCCTCCTAATTACACATCTGCACAAGGACTCTAAAATCCACCAATCTCACCTTGTGCAGATGTTTCTTGAACCTATCATGCCCTACTGGGTACTGTTTACTAACAGGCCCGTTTTCAGAGAAATCTGAAACCGATCTTAGACCCAGGGTGGTCTCTGGTTCTTCTTCTACATAGCTCTGGCATGACCATTTTGCCGTGTTTTGCTCCAGTACTTACCCACCAGTGACGATTATGCTCTCTCCGAGTCCATTCTCTCAGAGACGCCCTCACCATACTTTTGGCTTTTCCCAGAACAGGTTTCGGCCCACAAAAAGGGAGTATTCGCTCCCTCCCTGGCTAGTTGGTCGGCTATTTCGTTACCTTTAATCCCCTTATGCCCCGGCATCCATTCTAGCCGAACTTTGTTGTGCCGGGATAATACTTCCAAGGAGTCTCTACTCTCCCTGGCCAGGGAAGAGGTAATTCTGAATGCCCGAAGTGCATTCAGCGCAGCCTGGCTATCCGAGAAGATGCATATCTCTCTATTCCTAGATCCCATACGCAAATTCTCCTCAGCACAGATCTTTATTGCATAAACTTCAGCCTGGAAAACCGTGGAGTATCCACCGAGGGACCTCGCAATGCGTACCTCTGGCTTAACTCCATATTTCCGGCTCCAGTTCCGTAAGCTTTACTGGTCTAAGTATTATAACTGTTTTAAATAAATGGAAATCTTGATTTAGAGCATACATATATATGTATATATCAATAAACAATTTATATTCTAATAAACATTTATAGTTCAGTCTATCTAGCCACAATGTTTATAATAAAAATGTCTCCATTATTTTCGTTATTTAATTCAATAAACAAATAAAATTTACTTTTACCAGGTTAGTTATATTTACTTTATTCGATCAATTAAAAGTGATTTATTGTTTCATTTTATTAGAATTAAGTAATAAAATCTGATCTGTTTATTATTTATTTAATCAAACCATAAATTATATAAACATATGATTATTTTTAATCAAGTAATATTAGAATATGGAAATAAGCCTGAGGAGGACAAGCCGGAATGGGATGTATACACTATAATATACTTGTCAAAATCATTACCCCTACTATATAATTTAAATGATTTGATGTATATGTAATTATATTCTATTCTTAGGTTATCAAAATGTTTCCAAACTATAATCTAGATTATAGACTGTGATGATCAAAACAGTAGTACAGTGATTATCTAATTAAAGAACAACATACGTATCATCAATATTGGATGGATCAGTTGAATCGTTCGCATTTCTCTGAGGCCTGCTTATATCCTCTAAATCAATGGGGGATTTCACGATACAACCGTTTGAGTAATGGTGACTGTGGACCTTTGTTCTATTCAATATAAAGAGTTTAAATAAAATCTTTGGAATCTAAAAAAAACTGAAAACAATCAATAAGTCTTCTTATTTCTGTTTAACTGTTTTTACTTTCTCTTACTCCTAGTAAGAGGAAATATTGTAATCGTGTCAAATTTTCGATATTGAGTTTTCCCCGGAAATATCTGTTTTGAGGTCCCTTGAGTCCAAAAAAGTGGTTTTCAGCAAATGGTGTGTGTGTGTGTGTGTGTGTATGTATGTATGTATGTATGTATGTACGAGTATGTATGTATGTACGAGTATGTATGTATGTATGTGAACAGCATAGCTCAAAAACGAAAAACCATAGAAAGTTCAAACTTGATATTCCGTTGCAGTATCACCATATAATCCGACAATGGGTTATTTGTCAAAATTCCTCAACCGGAAGTACCACTTCACTAGTTTTTTGTTTTTACTTTTTTGCGATTTTCTCAAAAATGGCTCCGACCATTTTCTTGAAGCTTCCTATATAAACTACACATACAATGATGTACAACTTTTATTCAAAACATTTCTCTGGGAAAATTCATTTAAGGACACTTTTAGGGGAGGGGTTGGGTTACAGCTTCCTCTAAAGTATTATCGTAGTTGATTATACAATTCTATCATTCAAACAAAATTAATTAGAAATAAATGGAGTGCTAAATTCCGAGTTTCAAAAAAATTAGTAAACCGGAAGTGCGCTTTTACTGAACAGTTTTTTTTTTTTTTCAGTTTTCGACGAATTTTATTAATTTGGTACTCCAACTATAAAAATTTGTGAATTATAATTTTGAGAATTGGAGTAAGAGAAAGTTGTGTGAGTGCTTCACACCAGATTTTTTTATTTTTGAATTATTTTTTGATCCTCGTATAGTACATATACACTCACGCGCAGTATTTTTACTGTTTATATTCTGAAATGCACTTAAATAATTGTTGATTAATCATTTGGAAACATTTATTTCTGATGAAAACACACTTTCGAATATTTGACAACAATGGAATAATTTTTTTAGTTTCCACAAGTAAAAAACATTAAAAATGAAAGTATACGAAATTCTTGAAAAAAAATTTTTCACTAAAACTCAGTTTGTCTTATATATTTTTGTTTAATATAAATACTAAAAATAACATAAATACAATCCAATAAGTTGCCATAAATTCTCATATTGCGTAAGAGAAAATATCACGATACTTTTGTGTGTTTATTAAAGTTTAGAACTATAAACATATAATATGTATAAATCAAAACACAGTTACTGGTTTTGGTCACAACCGTCTGTCTGCCAGGAGTTGCCATTTTACATTGTAAAAAACAAAATTCAATGGATAAAAAAATTATAAAAATGTTTGTATAAAAAATTATACAAAATAAATAAAAACCAAAAATAATAGTTTTCTTCAAAAACAATCAAAATTAATGGGATAAACAGAAATTAAGTTAAGATAATATGGCATTTAAAAGCGATCGAAAGAAGAAGAAAATAATAATAATAACAATGGTAGGGAAGGGAATAGCTAAGTGGTTAGCGTACTGGACTCCCACGCGGTGGACCCGGGTTCGCGTCCAGCCTGCTACCCTTAGATTTTTTTCTTCCTAGGAGTCTCTACAGCTCACTGTCCGGTGATGGACAGTGTTGTCTGTAACGAGAGAACACTGTCCGGAGACGGCAGTGCACTGAGAAGGTTCCGGGCGCCAATGACCATAGAAGTTGACGCGCCTTGAAATAAAAAAAAAAAAAAAATGGTAATAAGCAAAAACCTCTGAAGCAAAAATGGAAAAAAATGAAAACATACATAAAACAATACTAATTATGAACTAAAATAATTACTCTATGCAGTAAACTGGCGAAAATATTGATCAGTAAAAATACGTAACAAAAATGGCCAACAGATTGAGAAAATCAAAATATATTTTTTATTAACTAAAAAGTTCTAATAATTAAAATACGATATTCAAAAATCCTTTATAATTCCTGGCCTTTGATACAAATAAGTGTAGGCTATTCTCCACCCAGTCCTTTACCTCTTAGGAACTCTCTAACTTCTTGATATGTTAAGTTCTCATTCCCTAGTTGCTCTTTCCTTAAAAACTTTGCGCGTTAGGATAAATACCTAAGAAATGGTAGGGTCTTTTCTAAAATTTACAGTTTCCAATAAACCTCCACTGAAACTGGAAAATTAACTGAAATTGGAAAATTTATTTTGAGGTTTTGTTTGTGGCATTAAACTTACCACTCATCCTTTTCAATATTTAGGAAACAGTAAAATTTTTAAGATTGATGAAAGTTTCCCATAAGAATCTTTTTTTGCCAATTTCCAACATATAAATAAGATTAGTTGAAAAAAAAATACGAAGAGAATATGAGAAATATTACACGCTGACGATGATAAAGAGGAAATAGGTGAAGCCATACAATATCCGGTTCGAAGGTTCCAGTCGATATAAACACCAAACTTATTAAACACTTTAACTTTCATTTTTCAAAACTTTTAATGAATAAAAGAAAAATACAAACACAAAGAATGTCAACTTATATCAAGAATTAGTATACAAAGAAGACAATAATTATTAAAGAACCCTAATATAGTAGGCAATAATAATTGTGAACTAAATAAGCTAAAATGGAAAGATATGCAGAAGAGACAACGAGCGGTTATGTATAACGATACTATTGGTTTGTTTATAAACATCAACATGGACAGACCTGGGTTGAGTCCACTCTCAAAATAGGTGACGACCCACATTTTAAAAACCATGTTAGAAAAAAAAAACTTTTATTTTAAATATACTTGCCATTCTGATTTTTGTTTTTTTTTTAAATATAAATGCACTTAAGTAATTATAAAATGTTTATACAAAGAAATTAAAAGGGGAAATTTTTCCAATTATCATAAAAAGAATATTCGGATAAATTACAAATAAAAATTGCAGACAAGAAATATAGGAAAATGAATTATCATTTTCACTTCCACACACACACACATACACAAATATATTAAAATCCAATTAAAAAAAAAATAAAAACTTTACATACCAACAAAAATACCAATAGGCTCAATGATAATAGTGTAGCATGTCAAAGTGATCACATAAATATGATTTAATACAATAATTGTTTATAATAAATATGCTGGAAGGAGGCTGTTAGCATACAACGGGCAGCTTCACCTACCGGGATACTGAGCTCTGAGCTCAAACTCAGCACCACTAGCAGCAGAGTGGGCTACACACAAATCTAAACAGCGCATGCGTCCGCACTTTGAATATATTCTCAGTTGGTGGATGTTTGAAATAATTTGCTGAATATTAAAATTTATATTTTTTTTTGGAATTACTAAAATAATAATAAAAAAATATTAACAATTTACAAAATCAAAATACGAATATTAATCTTACATTATTAAACAACTAGCCCTAATAACTGTCATTAAAAGGGTTTCTGAAGAGAGAGAGAGAAAAAAAGAATAGGCTGTTTGTATACAAAGGAGGTGATACAGGAAGTCCTGAATATGTTTGTGGTAAAAACAGGCTGACAGAAACACAAAAAAGCAGTATGTCGCTTTTAAAGAAAAAAAAATCTGGTGTGAAAAGCGCACTTCCTGTTTACTAATTTTCTTGAAACTCGGAATTTTGGCCATCTATTTATTTCTAATTAATTTTGTTTGGATGATAGAATTGTATAATCAACTATGATAGCCCATTAGGAAAAAACATAACCCCACCCCTGCCCAAAAGCCCCTTTAAAGGATTTCACCAGGAGAAATGTTTCAAATAAAAGTTGTAACTCTTTGTATGTGTAGTTCATATTCCTAGTTAAAGAAAATCGTTGGAGCCGTTGTCGAGAAAATACCAGAAAACTGAAGAATACATTTCAGTAAAAACGTACTTCCGGTCATCCGATTTTTTCAAACTCGAAATTTCAACAACACATTTAATTTTAATTAATATATTTAAATGACAGGATTGTATAGTAAACTGAAATAGCACTTAAAAGGAAAACCTACCCCTACTCCTCCCCAAAAAGTGCCCTTAAATGAATTTTCCCAGAGAAATGTTTTAAATAAAAGTTGTAGATCTTAGTATGTGTAGTTGATAGACCAAGTATGAATAAAATCTTAGGTGCCATTTTTGAGAAAATACCAAGAAAGTAAAAAAATACCAGAAAACTGAAAAATACTTTTCAGTAAAAACGCACTTCCGGTGTTCTGATTTTCTTCAAACTCGGAATTTCAACAACATATTTGAATATTAATAATTAATATTATTTATACACAT
Organism: Triatoma infestans; assembly: GCA_011037195.1. Classification (NCBI taxonomy): domain Eukaryota; kingdom Metazoa; phylum Arthropoda; class Insecta; order Hemiptera; family Reduviidae; genus Triatoma; species Triatoma infestans. Next base: position 52,963 of record JAAEAF010014658.1, on the reverse strand, counting down.
AATTAATATTATTTAGCTGATAGAATTGTGTAATAAACTGAAATAGTACTTTAGAGGGCAACCAATCCACCACCTCCCCCAAAAGTGCCCTTAAATGCATTTTCCCGGAGTAATATTTTAAATAAAAGTTGTAGATCTTAGTATGTGTAGTTGATATACTAAGTTTAAAGAAAATCGTTGGAGCCGTTTTGGAAAAAAATGCAAAAAAGTGAAAAAAAAAAAAATTAGTAAAGTGGTACTTCCGGTTGAGGAATTTTGACCGCTGACCTACCGTCAGATCCCATGGTGATATCAAAAAGGAATATCAAGTTTGAACTTTCTATGATTTTTCGTTTTTGAGCTATGCTGTTCACATTATACACATACACACACACACACACACACACCATTTGCTAAAAAACCACTTTTTTGGACTCAGGGGACCTCAAAACGGATATTTCCGGTGAAAACTCGATATCGAAAATTTGACACGATTACAATACTTCCTCTTACTAGGAGTAAGAGAAAGTAATAATCTACTTGCAGAGATTATGACTGTAGCAATACTTAAATATAACCAGCTCGGTAATTATGAATTAGTAGTATAGGGGACGATAACCTCACGAGGCCAATGGAGTCGGGCAGCGGTATTATTCGCTGCTATTCAGATGGCTCTAGGCAGGAGGGCACTGGCCTGTCGGGGGCGGGAGCATGGTTTCAGGAGTTGGATAGAGGGAGTTCGGTGGCCTTGGGTGGGTTGGCCACGGTCTTTCAGGCAGAGGTGGTGGGCATTATTGAATGCTGCCACCTGGTGGGGGAGTGGCAGGGAGAGTTCAAGGAAGTGCGGATTTTCTCGGATAGCCAGGCCGCACTAAGTGCTTTGAGTAAGCCTTGGTAGAGTTCGAAATTAGTGGGAGAATGTCGGAGGAAGCTCCATGCTTTAGCTCGGAGGGGTACGGTGCGCCTCTATTGGATACCCGGACACGCGGGAATAGAGGGGAATGAGAGGGCAGACCAGTTGGCTAGGGAGGGATCATCTCAACCATTTTGCGGTCCTGAACCAGCCCTGGCTGTCACAAAGACGTTTCGTGACAAACAGATTAGACTTTGGGAGACGAAAGTTTTGGAGAAACGCTGGGGGGACACGCAGGGGTGCCTCCAAGCCAAAAGATTTATAAAGACAAGTAGGCAGGGGACTTCGGAGTATCTCCTGTCCCTTAGTAGGACGGGTCTGAGGACCCTGATAGGGTTAGTGACTGGACACACTTGGGTGTCCAGCCACTTGTTTAATCTAGGGAGGACGTCTAGTCCCATTTGTCAGAACTGTGACGACGGAGACAGGGAAACGGTGTACCACTACCTTTGTCAGTGTCCCCGTTTCGCTGGAACTAGGTTTCGTGTTTTTGGGAGGACATCACTCTCGCAGGATTGTCTGCGCGAGCTGGAGTTTCGGGATATCTTGGGATATTGTAGATTAACCGGTAAGCTACCGGGGGAGATTCATTAAGGGGAGATAAAGACCGGGGGTCTCGGGGGGATAAAGGCCACATAGGCTTAGGTCCCGCGCCATTAGGCACCCGAATTACAATAATACAGGAGTAAGAGAAAGTAATAAGTGAAAAAAATTCAAACAATTTTTTGAAATTTGTGCCGGCCTACGGGCATTGTTTTAACTTTATAGGCAATACTGTTGCCATCACTAAGCTGTAGTAGAGACTCCTAAGTAGTCTCGAACCCGGGTTTTTATCACAGCATATCATCCAGCAGGCTACCATGAGATAATCCTGCCATTTCCAAATGAAGAAACCGAACAATATATTGAAATGCCATTTCCAAAACAAAATATAACTTTACAAGTCCATAGAAAGACTGTAAAATCATTTTCTCAAAAAAAAAAAACTGAAAAAAAATTCCAAATAAAAGTATAAATTTTAATGAAAATAATTGTAGTTACAAGGATGCTATAAAAACACTATAAAACTATTTAGTGACGTGACATATCCATTATAGCTAAAGTAAATATCAAATTTGAACTGTCTGCGATTTTTCGTTTTTGAGTTATATGAATTTCCCCCTTCCTTCAACAATAACGAATAGTGAAAAAAAAAGAAGTGAAAATGGTTGTAAAACACTTATAATTTCATAGATTCAACATAGCCGCTTTTGGTGCAGCCTGTGCCCGCTGACCTAATGGGCAGTGACTATGAACATTGGCTGTTGGGCGACAGATAGGGAAACTAAGAAGTGGATTTGCTCGCAGTGGAGAATTCTACATGCAGGGTCTACTAAAGGCAGAACAACTATTTATTCCGGCCCGAAGCCATGGCGGGAAGGAGGATGGTCCCCAAAGAAATTTCATACGCGGTCTCGCGTTTGGTAACGGGGTATATGGGTAATTAAATGGAAAGGGGCATGACATGGGCTTGGTGGAAGATGGTAGTTGCCGTTGTGGAGCCGATGAAACAGCGGAGCATATTTCTCCTGGTCTGTGATTCATATGAGGACCTAAGACTACGCTTATGGTGAAGGATTGGCTTTTTCATAGTAACCTCGGGAATGCAACCCTCCCGCTTCTGTTGGTGAATGGTACTGCCTATGCGGCGTTCAGGAAGTTTGCAGAGGCTGCTCTAAGTCGCTATTATGCCTTGGGGAGGGGGGGCATGGTCTGCAGGGTGGAGTGAATGTTCGTATGATTGTTGTAAGGTGCAGACGGCTTTGTGGGAGAAACTGGGGCTTGCGCCCAAGTTTGTCGCTATGAAGTTTGACACCAGGATCATCAGACCCATGGTTACATATGGGTCGGTAGTTTGGTGGACCAAAACGTTGCAGAAGGGGCAGTGGAAAGGCTCGGTGGGATCCAAAGGCGAGCATGCCTTGGTTCCACGGGGGCCATGAAGACCACCCCGACTGCGGCGTTGGAAGTCCTCCTCAATCTGCCACCATTACACATTCTCGTTCTAGGCGAAGCCAGAATGGGAATACATAGGCTCCTGCAGGGGCCGCCTCCCATCACCTCTAGGCATGATCGTAATAACCAGAGGTTGATTGAGGAAATCAAGGCGGACTATCTTCTGGGGGTGCCAACGGATAGGATGGTTCCTAAGTATTTCTTCGAAAGGAACTTCCACATTGTCATACCGAGAAGAGGACCCACCCCTGTTCGGTAACTCGATCTGGTATACAGATGGATCCAAAATATATGGGATTTGGGAACAATGCATACAGTGAAAGACCGTTAGCTATAAACAAAATTTAATAGTTTCGAATAATACCCGTCAACTATAACAACCAATAATTAAACTGAACAAAATAATATTGAACTTGTATTTCAAATCACCTCTGTTACATATACAAACACCACTAATCAACTATATTAATTACAACGAGACACAACCACACTTTTTATATAATTCAAAAACCATACGGTAATCTTCTTGTCATCACCATAACAACATACACAGCCCTTATTATTTTCCAGCAGCTAGTGCTGCACCCAGCTGCTTGACTGGACGGTTAGTCTCCCACATTCGGCCATCCTGGTGTATCTTCGGTCTCCGAAGATGGCTCTGGGAATGGCTTCATACAGTCGGCAGCAGTGGTAGTCATCTCCGGGCCTTCACGTCCCACTTTGGCTACTTCGTATCTGTCATTACCATTGAGTTTGGTAATCTGATATGGCCCCAGAAATTTATTGTAAATCTTCGTTCCAGGGTTGAACTGGGTACGACGAATCGCTACCAGGTCTCCTAATTGGTACTTTCGAGCTGCCTTGAATCCTCTATTATACTGACGCTTATTCTCTTCTTGTATTTTTATAATGTTCTGTCCTGCTTCGTTTCTAATTCTTTCTCTTTCTTCACTAAATTGCAACATGCTTTCCTCCTCCAACAGCTGCATCACCTTAACGTCTTCCTTCTGCCTCATTTTTACTCCTGTGAGTAATTCAAATGGGGTGAATTTAATGGCCCTTTGATAGGTGCTATTAATACACTTTTGGACTCTATCAACTTGTCGATACCAGCTATTTGGTTTATCAGACGACAACTTGGTTAGAACGGATAGTAATCCTGTTTATCCGTTCTACTTGGCCATTGCCTCTTGGCACTCCTGTTGTTATAGTAAGGTGTTCGATACCTTCTTCAGAACAGTAATCTTTAAATGCGGTTGAAGTAAATGCAGTTCCCCTATCTGTAATAACTCTTTGAGGGTTCCCAAAGATAGCTTGTTGAATCGTAAGCTTCTGTACCACTTCCTGTGTTCCGGTGCTCTTGGTAGGGTACAGGCACACGAATTTCGAAAACGCATCGACGACGACCAGTAAATACTTATATCTTTTAGAAGTCGCCACTAACGGCCCAACATGGTCTAAGTGGTAGGCGTAAAGCGGGGTATCACCCTTCGGTATAGGTTTCAACTCACCCTCCTTAATTCCCCTCTTTCTATCGGCTAATATGCAAGTTATGCAGCACTCGCAGAATCTTTTCAATTTTTCTTCCAACTTAGGGATATAATATTCTTCCTCGATACATTCTTCCATTTTTTTGACACCTAAGTGTCCATTCTCGTGAGCTCTCTTCATTACTTCCATTTCCATACTCATGGGTAATGCAACTTTATTTATGCCTTCTACTCTTTTCTTTAAAACTCCGTCCTCCAATAAAAATTTTTCGTAGGGTTCCCGATCCAAAATCCTCATAACAACCCTTAATTTTTCATCTTCATTCTGCTTCTTCCTAATTGACTTCATCGCTGTGTCCTCGATTATCCATACGGGGTTTCGACTCAATGCGTCGACGTGCTTTAGTTTTTCTCCCGATCGGTGTTCTATCTGATAATCAAATTCTTCAAGTGCCAATTCCCACCTAGCTACTCTCGGCGGCAAATCTCTTTTAGTCAACGTTTTTTGAAATGCCTGGCAATCCGTTACGATTTTGAACGGTATTCCTAAGAGATAAACTGGAACTTTTTCACTGCTTTGACTACTGCTAGACATTCTAATTCATACGAATGATATTTCCTTTCAGCCTCGTTAGTCTTTCTACTCATGTAATATACCGGTCTCATATATTTTCCATCCTGATTCTTCTGTAGCAATATCACGCCGTAACCATCAATGTAATACCACGTTGTAACCATCGCAGTGAAGTTCAGTTACAGCTTCCGGATCATAAATTTTAAGAAGTGGTTCGCTAACCAACTCTTTCTTCAGCGTATCAAATGCCTGCCTCTGACGTACACCAAATTCAAAAGAACGACCCTTTCTCAGAATCTCAGTAAGCGGAAAAGCGATTTTCGCATAATCCTTTACAAACTTTCGAAAATAGCCTGTCAAGCCAAGGAAACTTTGGATTTGTTTCCGCGTTTTTGGTTCAGGATACCTCTGTACTGCCTCCAGTTTCGCAGGTGAGGGAGCAACGAAGCCTCCTTCTATGACGTGGCCCAGAAAGTCAACCCGTCTTTGCAAGAACGCGCACTTTTCCCACTTAATTATTAGCCCATTATCAGCAGCAACCCGTAGAGTCACAACGATTTTGTTGTAGGCGTCTTCTTCATCTACGCCGGGTACAATTATATCATCCATATAAGTGAAAACTACTTTTCGTTTAATAAGATCTTGGAAGACTTCATATACAAATCTTAAAAAAAACAGTTGGGCTGATGCATAACCGAATGGAGTTCGAAGGAATTCGTATTGGCCTTCCGGATTCACAAAAGAGGTATATTTGCGTCATGCTTCGGCGACAGGTAGGTGAAAGAATCCATTCTTTAAGTCTAGAGTTGAAAATACTCTAAACTTTGCCAGAGCATCTATCCTATCTTCAATGAACGGCATGGGGTAATGATCTCTGCAAATCCGCTTGTTGAGTTCTCTGTAATCTATACATACCCTATGGGATCCATCTTTTTTACGAACAATTACCACCGGACTTGCATATTCGTTGGAACTTGGTTGGATGATGCCCTCACTTAGCCACTCATTGATTTGAACGTCCAATACTTGTTTTTCTTTAGGTGCTAATCTTCTCGGTTTCAGACTAATTACTTCTTCAGTTTTCAGTCGTATCTTTGTTTCAATATTAGTTTTTACCCTCCTTTTCGGACTGTAATTTCTAATTATTTCCTCTATCTTCGTCTTGTAGGGTCCTTTAACATTTATCTCTTTGTCATCAATGCAGTTGATTTTATTAATATCACTGTCCAGTAATTCGTTGTACGGATCAACTTTTTCTTTTTCGTAATTTGATTTATCCTTATCATAATCTCCTTTATCAATTTCAATTTCTTTTTCGTCATCTCTTCTCCTTATTGCTTTTATCGTGACCTTGCCTTCATGCATCACTACTTCTAAATCTTTCTATAATTCATGCCCTAATAGTACTTCTGGATTCATAGATTTTGTGGAAACCACAAAGAAACTTGCGCAATGGGTCCCGCCGTCAATTATAACTTCCGTTCTGAAGCTACCTATTGGATTGGTCTGATAGTTGCCCAATCCAATGAAAACTTTCGTTGTCGGGTCTAGGTTGCCGGTGCCCCACTCTTGAGATACACGTCCCACCTGATTAGATTTACATCACTCCCAGTGTCGATTAAGGCCCGAAATTGATTTTCTTTAATCTGAATAACTACAGAATTTGCAAGGCTTACAAATTTTAATTGTCCTCTTTCATCTGGGTTTTGGGATGAACATGCTGATGCAACATGTCCGTGCTGACCACATCTGAAACATTTTGGCCCTTTGAATTTGTCGGGGCACTTGTCTAACGTGTGCTGGTCAGAACCACAACAATAACAACGTTTTTTCTTTGATATCATCTTCGAGTCCAGTTTGGCCTTTATTTCTTCTCCGACATCCCTTTTCATTTTATATTTCTGTTCTTTCATATTGAACTTCATCTCTTCATAGAGTTTTAGCTTCGCTCGAAACTCTTTATAATTAGTTGCTCCATAAAGTAAGACTTTATTTGGTTCATGATCTTGTATACCATCGATAATATATTGTACAACAGCCTCTTCTTCGATGTGGCACTTAGAAGCAATACTTATCATTTTATAATAGTATTCTTGCAATGTCTCCGAAGACAGTTTCTTTCTCATCGTGAGTTCCTTATGAATTAATTTGCTGTTAACTTTTGTTGTAAATGCCTCTTGAAGAGCTTCAGCCATTAATTTCCACGACCGGCATTTTTGTTGTTCCATGAGCTGTTGTGCAGATCCCCTAATCGTCGGCCGTACATCACTTTATGTAAATCGGACCAACCACAGAGTTCGCTGACGTCCTCGAATTCCTCGAGCCAACTGGTGACGTCCTTGGTTCTATCATCTCCGCTAAACGTATTCAGCGAGTCCTCAACATCTTTAAAAGAAAGGAAATTTGAACGGCATTCTGGCCTCTTAGCTTCATGCGCACCCTCTTCTTTTACGCATCTTGAAGCATCCACAATTAGGGCAGCATTCAGTCTTTCTCGAACCTGTGCAGTTGTTTTTGTACCTGTGCAGCAATCTAGACTGCGCTTTTGCAATACTGATCTCATTTCGCCAGCAGTTAACTTTTTCATAGAATCTAAAGAGATTTTTCCTGACATAACGAATGCTATCTATTAATTAGTAAAATTAAGTTATTATTCACAATTATTATTATTATTATTATTTTATTTTCTTATAATAATTCTTGCGATTTCAATTTAAATACGAACATAAATTATTTTCTCAATAATTGTCAGCACACAAAAATCATCTGGTTAATAATTCTAAACAAAAATTAAAATAATGACTAGATTGAAATAATCAATTTATAGTTGAAGTTGCTTAATATATATAAATTTTTTTCCTTTTATTTTTTTTTTTTATTAAATTTTTTAATCAACTTTTGATTCACTCACTCTGAATAGGTAGTCACAGCAACTTCAAAGAGTGTAGTGAGTCATTTCAATGAAATTTTAACCAATTATAACCAAACCTTTAAAGCAGTTATAAACAGCTTATCCAAATATTCTTCTTGAAATAATTATACTTACTAATGGACTTAATCAGTTCAACTTTTGTAAGAGATTCCAGCTCTACCTGTACAGTTCCAACTTACACAAGTTTCAATCTTCACAATTTCAAATTTTTCAACAGTTTTTTTTTTTTTCCAACTTAACAGATCTTTCAAATTTGCATTTGTTCGAAATGATCCCGAAGCGCCCCCCAAAATATGTGGGATTTGGGAACAATGCATACAGTGAAAGACCGTTAGCTATAAACAAAATTTAATAGTTTCGAATAATACCCGTCAACTATAACAACCAATAATGAAACTGAACAAAATAATATTGAACTTGTATTTCAAATCACCTCTGTTACATATACAAACACCAATAATCAACTATATTAATTACAACGAGACACAACCACACTTTTTATATAATTCAAAAACCATACGGTAAGCTTCTTGTCATCACCATAACAACATACACAGCTCTTATTATTTTCCAGCAGCTAGTGCTGCACCCAGCTGCTTGACTGGACGGTTAGTCTCCCACATTTATATAGATTACACAAATCTATATATATATAGGAATGTCCGTTGTACGTAATGGCAAATCTCGAGAAATAATGACTCGTGTTGTGAAATTTAATACGTATGTTGTTGAGGCTGAGATACAGATTGTTTTTAATACACAAAATTTTCGATAGGTGGCGCTTTTCAGAAGATACGAAAAATCTGTTTTTCGCATATATTTCCAATACTGTTCGTATGTATATAGTTTTTATTGACATTCCAGTTTCTAATATTCTACGTACGTGTTTAGTTCACAACTACCCCCACTCCATCGAACATTACAAGGCGAGAGAATCTACTCAGCCTTTTGGCGGTTTACTTATTTTATTATCTGGTGATTTCCGCCAAACATTACCAGTTATTCCACGTTCAACACCTGCTGATGAATTCAAGGCATGCCTAAAAGCATCTCATTTATGGGCACATGTCATCAAACTAAGTTTAACTAATATGCGTGTACATCTACAAAATGATACTTCGCCAGCGCATTTCGCTCAACAGCTATTAGATGTTGGAGGGGGAAAAATACCAGTCGATGAAACCACAATCGTAATACATTGCCAAACAATTTCTACTCTAAAGAGAATCTGATTCAGAATACTTTTCCATTTATTGAACAAAATTGCAGAAATCATCAATGGTTAGCAGAACGTGCAATATTGCCTGGCGAAACATTTAAATTCCAATCAATAGATACTGTTATGAATCAGGATGAATCAGTTAATAATCCCATTGAATTTTAAACTCGCTTGATTTGCCAGGTTTGGCACCAAACATTCTGAAAGTTGGTGCTCCTATTATCCTTCCGCGAAACATCGACCCACCACGTCTCTGCAATGGTACTAGACTTACCGTGAAAAAAATAATGAATAATGTTTTAGAAGCAACCATTTTAATTGGCAAATTCAAAGGTGGAAAACGTTCTACTGCCCAGAATCCCTTTGATACCTACAGAAACACCTTTTGCGTTTAAGTGATTGCAGTTTCCGGTAAGGCTCGCTATTGCCATGACCATCAACAAAGCACAAGGCCAATCACTTAAAGTATGCGAATTAAATTTGGAAAAACCCATGTTTTTCACATGGTCAACTGTATGTAGCTTGCACGCAAGTGCAAACCTTCCGCATTGTATGTATATGCCCCAGAAGGCAGAACAAAAAATATTGTGTATCAATAAGCATTGCAATAAGAAAAGTAATTTTTTCAGAGACATTTTCCGTAGTAGCCTGCTTCATTTTGTGGTCAATCGACCGGTTTCGGGCGTTCGTCGGTGTGTCTCGTTATTACACTAATAAACTGTCTTGTTGTTACACTGCCTGACAAACGCATCCTGAAGATGGGCAAACGCCCGAAACCGGTCGATGGCCACAAAATGAAGCAGGCTACCACGGAAAATGTCTCTGATGCTTTTCAGCTGTGCGGAACCAACCACTACAACAAGTTAATTTTTTCATTCGAAAAGCCTTACAATCAAAATATTTTTAACAAAATATATGCATTTTTTCTGTAATTTGTATTTCATTAAATTTTTTTATTAAAAAAAAATGTTTTTCAATTCACTTTTATTATTTTTCATTTCAATAAATATTTTTTAATAAAATAATTTAAAGTTTTTACTTACAAATATATACATTAGGGGCCAGCAAAGCGGACCGGGTACAGCTAGTTATTTATATAAAATAAATAAGTAAAATATTTATTTTACTAAAGAAATAATTTTATTTATAATTATTTTATGAACTAGTAGTATGTCATACTTTAGTAATAAAGAAAACTATTACATATTCACAATGGCAATAATAATGTCCATTTATGGCACTTATATATAATAAATATAGGTATACGAGTATATATTATCAAATGGAAAATAAAAAGTAAACAAATATATATATATATATGTATATATATGAATCAATTTTATTTTACTCCAAAAGTTGTTCTACTTTTCCCTGCACAGAATGAATTGATGAACTTACCCTACTTTTGGTTGGTTATTAGAACTGCAAAAAATTTTGATAGAGATAATTTTATTTAATTTTTGTATTTAGAATTTCCCCACTATTTTCCCGGAATCTTTTTATTTTATTTCATTAGCCGCAAATTAGACTAACATAATTTAAAACCATGTATCACTTATAGGCGAGAGTTACTTGCAAATAGAGATCTATTTAAAACAGGAAATCCTTTTTTGTTTAATTAGGAATAAGGAAAAGAATTGGCCATTTACAACTTCCGGCTATATTTTTTTATACTACCAACTTTTAGTTTTAGCGATTAATACTATTCTTCATACAATTAATCAAACGAAGAGAAACTGTACTTTCCATTTTGAAATAAATTGCTTAGCTCCCAGGTATTTAACATTAAAAAAATCCTTCTCATTCTAAGATAAAAAAAACCAAAATAATATCTAGTACGAAACACTTACGCAATTTGCTCCTACTGCACAGTTTGCAAAATTTATAATTGACACATTATATAGATTAGTATATGGCAAATTTAATGAAATTCGTCGGTTTTTTTTTTTTTTTTGGAGAAAATCGCAAAACTGAAAAATACTGTTTAAGAGTACAAAAACGCACTTCCGGTTTATTAATTTTCTTGCAACTAGGAATTTTGGCAATCTTTTTATTTCTAATTAAATTTGTTTCAGATGGTAGAATTATTGTATAATCAATATGATAAAATTTTTAGAGGAAAACATGGTTTTTGAATATGCTGTCCCACATACATACATACATACACACACACACACACTTATATATACATATACAAACACACAGATAGACCAATTTCTAAAAACCACATTTTTGTACCCAGTGGACCTCAAAATGGATATTTCCGGTGAAAATTCGATATCGAAAAAATTTGACAAGATTACCATACTTCCTCCTACTAACGGTAAGAGAAAGGAAAAAATCTGGTGTGAAACACTCACACAACTTTCTCTTACTCCAAGTTACATAGGAACATAGTCTGTATTTTTTGAACATTAATATATTAAGCATTTTTTTTTTTTTTTAATTTAAGGCGCTTCTTTAACATCTATGGTCATTAGCGCCAGGAGCCTTCTCAATGCACTGCCGGCCTCCGGGCAGTGTTCTCTCGCTACAGACAATACCATCCATCACCGGACAATGAGTTTTAGAGGCTCCTAGGAAGAAAAAAATCTAAGGGTAGCACTGGACTCGAACCCGGAACTCGAATTAAGAACTTCTTCTTGTAAGGGTGTTGTGAGGAGATGTTGGTTGTTGATGATGAGTGATAAATAACACCTTAATATAGGTATAAGATATATAATTGATATATATATATATAACTGACTGCCAAGGACTTTACACTTTAGAATTTAGAACTGAACTGAACTGACAGACTGACGTGGCTAAAATGATATGTACGGAGTGTGAATCAACAGAATGATGTCTGATGTGTAAGACTGAATTGTTACGAGTAACAAACAAAAAGTGAAAACCATGTTTTGCGGGGGGGGTGGTCTCTCCTTGGCGAAACTGCTGGCAATATAGTCTCTTCATTGTATCTAGTGTTTAGGTTAGAATAGTTAGATGTAAGTTAGTATAACTGTAGGTTAAGTATAATTAATAGAAAGTAAGATAGTTTAGATGTAGTAGTAGAGTTAAAGCTTAGGTTAGGCATAGATTGTAGTTAGATCACCTGGATAGGTGACAGTGCTACTGATCGTCGTCAATAGGTTGTCGGAAGAGGACACCAGCAGCAGCAGCGTCGCGGGAGAGAGCCCTAAATGCGCATGCGCGCAAGAGGCAAAAAGAAGAGGAGGTCCGGACGAGTGGAGGAGTCAGTGCGAGAGCCCTCAAGGTGTGTGAGGCGAGAAAGGAAGAAAAAAAGATCGTTTTTTTTGAATTTTTCCACCAAATCATCAGAGCTGTGGGACAGCAAGCGGCGTAGCCGGATTCTAAGTGGAAAAAAGAAGCAGGAAGGAACGCCATCAGACAGGTGCCTGTGTATGTGTGTTCTAAACAAAACAAAAAAAAACTAACTACTGTGTTCACCGAAAAATTAACATTGGTTTCTGTTACGACCGAACTATAACTTACCCCCAGGCCTGGTTAAAAGGGAAAAAAAAAGAAAATCTTTTTTTTATATTTATACGTTTATTAGCTATGTATTTTTGTTTGTTTGTTTGTTATTATTAAGGTGAATTTCGTTATTATTAGGATCATTATTATTTCGTTGCAGTTTTGCTTCATTTAGTATTTCTTTTTTTTTTGATTTATTTTAGCAGTTTATTATTTTCAGTAAATTATTACTTATTACCACGTAATTTTATTAATTTAATTCCTTTCTTTTGTGGCCGTATAGGTCAACAATATGTGTTATAGTTGAATTCACTAATTAAGGTTATAACATTTATTTTATCTTTCTTTTGTGTTTTCTAACCAGTGTAAATAGATAAAAAATCATTTAATTATATGTTTGTAACCAGCAGTAAATCAGTATTAATTTTTCTTTCCTGTTTCCCTAAGTTTGATTTTTTTTCATTGAGACAAGAAACACATATGTAGCCAAGGTGAGACCTGCCAGCAAGTAACTGGATAGCTAAGTGGTTAGCATACTGGGCTGGTAAGTAGAGCGTTGTAGGTTCGATCCACGCCTCAGCCACTAGTTTTTTTCCCATTTAATTTATTCAGAATCTTACGTTTTATCACTCTTTTCCCTTCTCTATTTTATTTTTCCTTTTCCGTTTTCTTTTTTTTTTAATTTTTATATTATTTTTAATTTATATTCATATATACATATATTTTTCTTTTTCCGATTATTAATCCTCATACCGCATTATTTCCTGAACCCCCCCCATTCTCCACTGAGCTGCCACAAAATTTGTTCCCTTATAGAGAAATAAGGGTAACAATTTGACGCCCAACGACGGGGCCCCCTTCAAGATTCAAGTAATTTTGGACTTTCTTATAAGGTAATACATATTTGGTCAAAAAAAAAAAATGTATTGGGAAGTAAAGATATTAAAGTTATCTTTTTTTCAGTTAATACAGTATTAAGAGTGTACAGTACCTTTTATAATTTTACTCCCTCATTTATGGATCTGACGAAATAATATTATATAATTGATAATAGTTATAATAAAGAATAATATTAGGTATTATTATAATTAATTGATTTGAATTGATTCAATTATAACAATTGATATTGAATATTATTCATTTATAAGTAACAATAATAAATATTAATTTATAATAAAATCTATAAATGATAAATAGATTATGGAATAATAATATTTCGTTCAATAAATATTATAGAAAGGCTCGTGGTTAAGGGTTTTCCCACATACAATAATTCTAAATAAGAATATTGCATATAAATATTTCAAGGTAAGGATTCGAAATTAAAAGAAAGGTAAGAAAAAAGAAAAGAAAAAGAGAGATAGGTTTCTTCTTTCCTGACAACTAACAATCACACACACACACACACACACACACACACACACACGCACACGCACATACATACACATACACAAACTGTCATTAAGTTTATGCATAGGCTCTTTACTTCCACACTACATAGCACTACTATCTGGTTAAAGATGGATATTTACCGGCTCTTGAAAGATGAAGTACAGTATGAACTTCACATTCGAGGATTGAACTCGGAAGGCAGCTGTGCCGATCTGCGTAGGAGACTACAAGGGGCACTATCAAAGAGTGTTCCTATTGACACAGATATTGTAGAGTCTCTAGACATTAAAAATGAACTGGAGATAAGTCGCAAGAAATTGGAATTTCTAAAGCAGGCTGTTACAGACCTAGCAGAGGATTTAGAGCTGACAGATTGCAAACGGTTAGATGCTCGGTTGTGGCATCTTTACGGCAGACTCAACCGACTTCAGGGAACAGGGTTAGAAGAAAGGCAACTCAAAGAGCTAAGTATGGAGGTAAAAGACCTTTGGGATGAGTTGCAGGAACGTTTCCCAGGAACGTCGAGTACCAGAGCTGGTGGCGCTGATAAGGGGAGTGCATCCGAAGAAACAGCTGCAAATCCCAAGTTGGTAAAAAGATTGTCGACCCCTCCTAGATCTCCAGTAGAGACGGCGGAACGTAGATTGCTTGATGAACTGTTGGAAGATATGTCTATAAGAAGGCCAACTCTTCTGGATCAGACCGCACAGGCCAGACCAGCATATCCCCAACCAACAAGGGACCCGAAATTGTATAAGTGGAATCTCACTTTCTCGGGCGAGGGTCCAGAACACTCTTTAGGTCATTTCTTGGACGAAGTGGAGGAAAGGATGAGTGCCAGGGGTCTTACAAAAGAAGATTTGTTCCGAGGGGCATCCGATTTGCTCTCAGGCACTGCCAAAATTTGGTATAGGGCAAATAGAGACAAGTTTCTTTCCTGGGACGAGTTAGTACGACACCTCAGGAAGGGATTTCAAGACCCGGATTACGACGATCGACTCATCCAAGAAATTAGACGAAGGACTCAGGGCTCAGATGAGCCTCCTCATATCTATATAGCGAAAATGAAAGGTCTTTTTGGCCGTTTGAGCGAGCCGCTTTCAGAGGCTCAAAAGCTTAAGATCGTTGAGCGCAACATCAAGAGAGAACACTTACCGTTCTTGGCGCAGGCTACGTACAATACCTTAGAGGAGCTGGAGACATTCTTATGCCGTCTCGAATCATGGACTCGGCGAGCAGACATGTATAGAGAGCCTCCCATCAAGGGACTCTTGGAGCCGGAGTTGAGCCACCGAAAAGAAAAAGCAAGTGTGCCATTGTCCACTGCTGAAGCGATCCCCAGCGGCTCTCAAAGGGCGAAGACACCCAAACCTGATGGGACTAAATCCATTACTTGCTGGAACTGCGGCGTGAAAGGCCATCGATTCCGATCATGTCAAGCGGCAAAATCAGTCTTCTGCGAGGGTTGCGGCAAAAGAAGAGTGAGGAAGGAGGACTGTTTTCGCTGTAATCCATCCAGGAAGGGAAACGGAGAAGGGGCTCGGGCCTAGGAGAACGGAGGCGCCGAGTAACCCCAAAGTTCATATCTCTCGAAGAGTGGCAAGACTGGCTGCATCTTGTGGGCAACTTTATGAGAGGTCAGTCAGAAGACCTAAATGAATTAAGGAATCGGAAGGTAGACATCCGCCCCCACATACGACTAAAAATATTTGGCAGACAGGTGATTGCTCTTTTAGATTCAGGAGCCTCTCGGTCGTTTATGAGTATAGAGTGTTGGGAGAAGTTGTCGTTGCCAAAGTGGAAGACATCTCAGCCTAAGAATGTGACAGTAGCCACCGCGGATGGATCCAGGATGCCAGTAGAAGGAATGATCGAACTACCAGTGGAGTTGGAGGGGAAAGTCAAGTTAGTCCAATTTTTAATCCTAGGCCGCCTTTCAAGTCCGGTGATCTTGGGCGTGGATTTTTGGGAAAGGATGGGCTTGCTACCTGACATCGCCAAGGAAAGGTGGAAGTTCTCCGAGGAAAGTGATGAAAGCTACCACGCCCTAGCTGCCCTACTATGTGAAGAAAACCTTACGGCAGATGAACAAGCGCAGTTAGACCAACTGCTTAATAAATGGCGTGCTAGGCAACCTACTAAGTTGGGAATAACCAGTAAAGTGGAACATGTCATCGACACCGGAGACAGTCGCCCTTTAAAGCAGAGATATTACCCCGTATCTCCACACATTCAGGCTGTAATGGATAAGGAGTTAGAGGAGATGCTCACACAAGGGATCGTGGAACCCTCCAAGAGTGCCTGGTCATCACCCGTAGTCCTGGTCAAAAAGCCGGATGGGTCAGTGCGGTTTTGCGTAGACTACCGAAAACTCAATCAGGTTACCAAGAGGGATGCGTATCCTCTCCCTTATGTTACGAATATCCTGGATAGGCTCAGAGATGCAAAATTTCTCTCAACCATCGACATAAAGAGTGCGTATTGGCAGGTAGCCGTGGCAGAAGAATCACGGGAGAAGACAGCATTCACAGTCCCGAACAGAGGGCTCTTTCAGTTTAAACGGATGCCTTTCGGGCTCCACAATGCACCAGCTACCTGGCAGCGTCTAATTGATGAAATTTTGAAGGCAGATCTGGAACCCTACGTCTTTGTTTACCTGGACGACGTGATTGTAGTGTCGCCGGACTTTAATACCCATCTACATACGCTGAATTCGGTTTTGGAACGACTATCGGAGGCCAATTTATCTTTGAATTGGGAGAAGTCCAAGTTTTGCCGACCAGAACTGCGGTACCTGGGATACGTAGTGAATAGTCACGGTCTCCAAGTAGATCCTGAGAAGATAGAGTCCATCATGAAGTTCCCTACACCGACCACCGTTAAGCAAGTAAGACAATTCATTGGACTTGCTTCGTGGTACCGCCGATTTGTGCCTCATTTCTCTACCCTGATCGCTCCGTTATCTGTTCTTACGAAGAAGAAGCAACGGTGGGTTTGGACGAGCGAACATGATGAGGCCATGATTACCTTAAAAGAAAAGTTAGTTTCCGCACCTGTTCTGAGCTGCCCGGATTATTCAAAACCGTTCTTTGTTCAAACGGACGCGTCTAAAACAGGGTTAGGAGCCATCTTATACCAGGCCCACGAGGAGGGAGAAAAACCAGTTGCATATGCAAGTAGGGCTCTCAATTCGGCGGAAAGAAAATATTCTGTGACGGAGCAAGAGTGCCTTGCGGTATTGTGGGCTGTCCAAAAATTCCGACCTTACTTGGAAGGGACGAGCTTTACCGTGGTTACTGATCACCAAGCGTTAAAGTGGCTTCACAATCTCAAGGATCCCCAAGGACGTCTAGCCCGATGGGCCCTAAGCCTACAGGAGTATGACTTAGAGATCCAACACAGACCAGGAAGTCAAAACGCGGCTGCAGATGCCCTATCACGAGCGTTTGAAGAAGAGCTTGCATCACTCTCGCTATCTTTTGATAGTCTGGATGCCTGGTATGAAGGAATGCTGGGAAAAGTAGAGAAGGATCCTGGTAAATACCCACGGTGGAGAACAGAAGGAAGGCAATTGTGGAAGGAAGCAATGGATTCTAAAACAAGACGAGACCCAAGTCGGAGATGGAAGTTGGTGGTTCCTAAAGCTCAAAGGGAAGGAGTCTTAAAGGAATATCATGACAGCCCTTTGTCAGGACATTTTGGAACATTTAAAACACTCCAACGAATAAGGGATATTTATTATTGGCCAGGCATGGCATCAGACGTGGCAAAATATATCAGAGAATGTGAGACTTGCCTAGCAACTAAACCACTCCAGCAAGCACCCGCAGGGCTGATGGGAAAGCAGCGTAAGGTGTCCAAGCCTTGGCAGATGATATCGACGGATATAATGGGACCACTCCCTCTTTCCTCCATGAGAAACCGGTTCATCGTAACGTTTACGGATTACTTTACAAAATACACCGTAATGAGAGCGTTGAGGACGGCAACAGCAGGCGCGGTTGCAAGGACTCTGGAAGAGGAGGTATTTCTTATGTTCGGCGTACCACAATTGGACATTTGTGACAATGGACCACAATTCAGGAGCGAAGTGTTCCGCAAGAAAATAGAAGAGTATGGGGTTAAGATCTTATATACACCTCACTATCATCCTCAGGCAAACCCCGCAGAGCGCCCAAACCGCGTGATTAAGACGATGCTAGCCGCCTATGTCAAAGATAACCACCGTAAATGGGATGGACAATTGGCCAAGTTGGAGTTTGCCATGAAGACGGCGGTGCACGAAGTGACGGGGTACACTCCTGCGTTCCTAAATTTTGGTAGAGAGCTTTCGAGATCCGGACAATCATATCCAGTAGTAGAATTTTCGGGGGAGGTACCTGAAATTGAGGACCGCAGAGAATACGCAAGAAAAATGGACGAGCTAATGAAGACTCAAGAAGAAGTGGAGTTACGTTTATCTAAAGCGTATGAGCGAGCCAAGAATACATATAATCTTCGTCGGCGGCCACAGCAATTTGCACCGGGAGACTTGGTATGGAGAAAGAGCCATGCTCAGTCTGACGCCGCGGCGTACTTCTCAAACAAACTGGCACCGAAATTTATTAAATGTAGGATTAGACGAAGGATAGGAAACCTATCTTATGAACTAGAGGACATGGAGGGAACGCACTTAGGTACCTGGCACACAAAAGATCTGAAACCGGCACCTTCCTAAACTCCTTTCCCCTACTCCAAATACACTCATGTGTATTTCCTCTTCCCGAGGGAGAGGGGGGAATTGTTACGAGTAACAAAACAAAAAGTGATAAACCATGTTTTGCGGGGGGGGGTCTCTCCTTGGCGAAACTGCTGGCAATATAGTCTCTTCATTGTATCTAGTGTTTAGGTTAGAATAGTTAGATGTAAGTTAGTATAACTGTAGGTTAAGTATAATTAATAGAAAGTAAAGATAGTTTAGATGTAGTAGTAGAGTTAAAGCTTAGGTTAGGCATAGATTGTAGTTAGATCACCTGGATTAGGTGACAGTGCTACTGATCGTCGTCAATAGGTTGTCGGAAGAGGACACCAGCAGCAGCAGCGTCGCGGGAGAGAGCCCTAAATGCGCATGCGCGCAAGAGGCAAAAAGAAGAGGAGGTCCGGACGAGTGGAGGAGTCAGTGCAAGAGCCCTCAAGGTGTGTGAGGCGAGAAAGGAAAAAAAAAGATCGTTTTTTTGAATTTTTCCACCAAATCATCAGAGCTGTGGGACAGCAAGCGCCGTAGCCGGATTCTAAGTGGAAAAAAGAAGCAGGAAGGAACGCCATCAGACAGGTGCCTGTGTATGTGTGTTCTAAACAAAACAAAAAAAAACTAACTACTGTGTTCACCGAAAAATTAACATTGGTTTCTGTTACGACCGAACTATAACTTACCCCCAGGCCTGGTTAAAAGGGAAAAAAAAAGAAAATCTTTTTTTTATATTTATACGTTTATTAGCTATGTATTTTTGTTTGTTTGTTTGTTATTATTAAGGTGAATTTCGTTATTATTAGGATCATTATTATTTCGTTGCAGTTTTGCTTCATTTAGTATTTCTTTTTTTTTAGATTTATTTTAGCAGTTTATTATTTTCAGTAAATTATTACTTATTACCACGTAATTTTATTAATTTAATTCCTTTCTTTTGTGGCCGTATAGGTCAACAATATGTGTTATAGTTGAATTCACTAATTAAGGTTATAACATTTATTTTATCTTTCTTTTGTGTTTTCTAACCAGTGTAAATAGATAAAAAAATCATTTAATTATATGTTTGTAACCAGCAGTAAATCAGTATTAATTTTTCTTTCCTGTTTCCCTAAGTTTGATTTCTTTTTCATTGAGACAAGAAACACATATGTAGCCAAGGTGAGACCTGCCAGCAAGTAACTGGATAGCTAAGTGGTTAGCATACTGGGCTGGTAAGTAGAGCGTTGTAGGTTCGATCCACGCCTCACAGCCACTAGTTTTTTTCCCATTTAATTTATTCAGAATCTTACTTTTTATCACTCTTTTCCCTTCTCTATTTTATTTTTCCTTTTCCGTTCTCTTTTTTTTTTAATTTTTACTATTATTTTTAATTTATATTCATATATACATATATTTTTCTTTTTCCGATTATTAATCCTCATACCGCATTATTTCCTGAACCCCCCCATTCTCCACTGAGCTGCCACAAAATTTGTTCCCTTATAGAGAAATAAGGGTAACAAATTGAATAGAATTCCTCTCCCGACTGTCTCTCTCGCATATATATATATATATACTGGCCGAGCCTCTCCTCTCTGTGCGAAAGGGGCTGTTTCTCTCCGCTAGAGTGGATGAGTGGTGGGGGTTCACTGGTTCACTAAAACCCCTACACTTCTTAATATAATAAATTTATGTGTTTAATTGAGGTAATAATTAGAAATTTTTGTCAATGTTTAACATCAATTTTATTTTGGTCCATTAGTAAAACGTCCAAATACAAAATGGCGGATCTTGCATTTCTGCCTAATTCTCTTTTGCTTTCTTTTTTTTAACAATTGAATGAAAACAGAATAGAATTCGAAAAGATGAAAAAAACGTTTTTAAAGTGGTTCTTCCGTTTGAGGAATTTTGACAGACAACTTACTATCGCATTCCATGGTGAAACCTAAACAGAATATCAAGTTTTGAACTTTCTGCGATTTAGATATTATGTATATGATAGAAATGTGTAATAAATTGAAATAGCACTTTAGTGAATCCTACTTCTCCTCCAAAAGTGCCCTTAAATGAACATTCCTGGAGAAATGTTTAGCATAAAGGTTGTAGCTCGTTGTATGTATAGTTGATGTATATAGTTTAAAGAATCGTTGGAGGCGTTATTGAGAAAATCACAAAAAACTGAAAAAAACATTCTGTAAAGTGGCACTTCCGGTCGAACGATTTTTACGAAAACCTTATTTTCAGGTCTTCTGGTAGCACTTTAACGAAATATCAAGTATGAACATTTTGCGATTTTTTTTTTTTTTTTTGAGATATGCATCCCAACATACACACACACAGACCAATTTCTAAAAATCACTTTTTTGGATTGTAACTTAAAACATATGTATTCGGTGAAAACTCGACTTCGAAAATTTGACACGATTTCAATACTTACTCTAACAGCAGTTAGAGAAAGTATATGTCTGTCGCCATGGTGCAAAGAGCGAATATTACATTTTTGCGTTAAGTTGGGAAATGGTGCAGCAGAAACTTATGAAATGTTAAAAAACTATAGATAATAACTCCGTAAGTCGTACTACTGTGTTTGAATCATATAACCGTTTTAAAGATGGAATCGTGAAGATGTTACAGACGTTGCTAGATCCGGAGTCCCGAACTCTGGAAATGCAAATACAATCGCAAAAGTACACAAAGATCAATCGCAAATGACCCTTGAGATGATGCCAGCCGAGTTAAAGATTAATTTAGGCGACGATTCGACAAATTTTGCATGAAGATCTTGGATAACGAAAGCTCTGTGCGAAGTTTCTCTCCCAAGTCTTAAGGATGAATAAAAAGAGGGAAGAGTTGCATCGTACATAATAGACTTTGTTTAAGACCTATCGTGACAATCCAAATTGTCTCAGCTAAACTTGGTTGAACCATATCGAAATCTCAGGTTGTCGATCATGAGCATCTTATGATTAGAAAAATTAGGTATTGGAGTTTGATCGATAATCACACCCATTTTACTCTAAAATATACCGTAAAAATCAAAATCAAGATGTGTCATCATCTCAGTGATAATGTAATTTAAGCTAGAACTCAATTTAATTAGAAAATGAGTCGATTTCGCTATGACAATTGAATGGAATAATAGAATGAATTTATTAATTACTTCAAAATGAAGAGAATACAAATGAATAATTTAGATTATTGTTTATATTTTAAAGATGAGTTTTTTCTTTTAATTTTTATTGATGACATTACTCTAATTAAAACAGAGGATAAAATCAATACTTTGCAATACAAACTACATACCAAAGTTGATATGTCTGACATGGATCCTTTCTATTTCTATTCTATATTACTTCTTAGATATTAAGATTTCAAGATTTGATAATTATCTTATCAAGGAAAATATTTAGAAAACATACTATTTACTTTTTTTGTTGTTGTCTAGTCATGGTTACAAAGACCATTCGACTCTTTTCAAGTTCTCAATACTCAAAATTATTTTAATAGTTTATATTTTTCTCATATTATTTAAACTTTACATTTATAAACAGCTAGGTACTCTATTAAACTTTGTAGAACCTCTGGAGTGTCTGAAAATATTATATCCTGCCACATTAAATAACTCCCACATCCACATGACCTCAATCTCAATTTATTGATTGTGACTATAGCCAATCTGTTCAATTTTAAATCTTTAAACCAAATGTTTTTTGAGATCTTACTTATGATAGATTTATAGTATCTTCCCTTGAATGAAGTTTTATATTCAAAAGTATGATTTGTCATGTCATATAACAAAAATAAAGATACCATAATTTTTGATTATACTATAAATGATAGTATATTAGAAAGACGAAGTTCGATTAGTGATCTTGGTCTGGTTTTTTACTACAGACATGTCCTTTAATGATCATATTAACATTATATGTTGAAGCCTTCAGACTATTAGGTTTCATCTGGCGAACCACTACAACCTTTAGAGATCATGCTATCATTAAGATTTTATACTAATAATACCAATTTGGAATATAATTCTATTGTTTGGTCCATTTTATTTCAGTGCAATCAATACATTGGTAAGAAAACAATGCTGGGTATGATTGGTAAATGTATGGGTTTCCAAGCTTCCGACATTCCATATGATAAAATCTTAAACTTTTTTTTCTCTCGAATCTCGTCGAGCAACAATTGACCTGGTATTTCTATTTAAACTTCTAAATAAATTAATAGATTCAATCATTCTGCTCAATAACATTACATTTAACGATCCGAAAGCCTCACTTAGAACTAAAAGTGTTTTTTATATTCCATATGCCAGAACCAACTACCTTTACAAAAGTATTTTTTACAGAATTATGAGAAGGGCAAACAAATTTTCTTATGTCGACTTTCATTGTGATAACTTCTACTCATTTAAATGGCAGATCAAAAATAATTTATCAACCAGCAACAGATTGTCTCAATAAACATTTAACTTGATGTAAGTGTTGTATCTGCCAGGGTTTCTATTTACATTGAACTAATGTTGTATAAACAATTCGTTTTATTGATATGGATGAGTGTATTGTAGGTCTCATGTTTTTTAGGTGTTTGTAATAGGTCTATAATTATGTATATCTATTTTGTGTTTATTTTGTGTATGTGTATTTTATGTGTCATTGTCTATTATATGTATATTTTGAGTATATCTATTTTGTGTAATATTTACATTTTTTGTGAGTATATCTATTTTGTACATATGTGAATATAAACAGCATTTGTGAACAATGTATAAAGAGTTAACTGCCCGTATAAATAAATAAATAAATATTTTTTTTGCCATTCCTCCACTACTTTCAGAGTTATTATTTACTCCTAATGGCGCGGGACCTAAGCCTATGTGGCTTTTATCCCCCCGATACCTCCCATGTTCCCTTAATTAATCTCCCCCTGTAGCTTACCGGTTAATCTACAATATCCCAAGATATCCCTAAACTCCAACTCCCCAGGCAATCCTGCGAGAGTGGTGCCCTCCCAAATACACGAAACACTAGTTCCAGCGAAACGGGGACACTGACATAAGTAGTGGTACACCGTTTCCCTAACTCCGTCATCGCAGTTCTGACAAATGAGACTAGACGTACTCCCTATGTTAAACAAGTGACTGGACACCCAAGTGTGTCCAGTCACTATTCCTACCAAGGTCCTCAAACCCGTCCTACTAAGAGACAGGAGATACTCCGAGATTCCCTGCTTGCTTGCCTTTATAAATCTTTTGGCTTGGAGGCACCCCTGCGTGTCCCCCCCAGCGTTTCTCCAAAGCTCTCGTCTCCCAAAGTCTAATCTGTTTGTCGCGAAACGTCTTTGTAACGGCCAGGGCTGGTTCAGGACCACAAAATGGTAGTGATGATCCCTCCCTGGCCAGCCGATCCGCCCTCTCATTGCCCTCTATTCCCGCATGTCCGGGTATCCAATAGAGATGCACCTTACCCCTCCGAGCCAAAGCGTTGAGCTTCCTCCGACATTCTCCCACTAATTTCGAACTCCACCAAGGCTTACTCAAAGCCCTTAGTGCGGCTTGGCTATCCGAGAAAATCCGCACTTCCTTGAACTCTCCCTGCCACTCCCCCAAAAGACGGCAGCATTCAATAATGCCCACCACCTCAGACTGGAAGACAGTTGCCAAACCACCCAAGGCCACCGAACTCCCTCTATCCAACTCCTGAAACCATGCTCCCGCCCCTGACAGGGCAGTGCCCTCCTGCCTAGAGCCGTCTGAATAGCAGCGAATAATGCCGTTACCTGACTCCGTTGGCCTCGTGAGGTTATCATCCCCTGTACTGCCAATAGTGATCTCAAAAAACATTTGGTTTAAAGATTTAAAATTGAACAGATTGGCTATAGTCACAATCAATAAATTGAGATTGAGGTCATGTGGATGTGGGAGTTATTTAATGTGGCAGGATATAATATTTTCAGACACTCCAGAGGTTCTACAAAGTTTAATAGAGTACCTAGCTGTTTATAAATGTAAAGTTTAAATAATATGAGAAAAATATAAACTATTAAAATAATTTTGAGTATTGAGAACGGTCTTTGTAACCATGACTAGACAACAACAAAAAAAGTAAATAGTATGTTTTCTATACATTTTCCTTGATAACATAATTATCAAATCTTGAAATCTTAATATCTAAGAAGTAATATAGAATAGAAACAGAAAGGATCCATGTCAGACATATCAACTTTGGTATGTAGTTGCTATTGCAAAGTATTGATTTTATCCTCTGTTTTAATTAGAGTAATGTCATCAATAAAAATTAAAAGAAAAAAAGTCATCTTTAAAATATAAACAATAATCTAAATTATTCATTTGTATTCTCTTCATTTTGAAGTAATTAATAAATTCATTCTATTATTCCATTCAATTGTCATAGCGAAATCGACTCATTTTCTAATTAAATTGAGTTCTAGCTTAAATTACATTATCACTGAGATGATGACACATCTTGATTTTGATTTTTACGGTATATTTTAGAGTAAAATGGGTGTGATTATCGATCAAACTTCAATACCTAATTTTTCTAATCATATGAGATGCTCATGATCGACAGCCTGAGAGTTCGATGTGGTTCAACCAAGTTTAGCTGAGACAATTTGAAATGTCCCGATAGGTCTTAAACAAAGTCTATTATGTACGATACAACTCTTCCCTCTTTTTGTTCATCCGTAAAACTTGGGAAAGGAACTTCGCACAGAGCTTTCGTTATCCAAGATCTTCATGCAAACTTTTATGCTAAACATTTCTCCAGGAATGTTCATTTAAGGGCACTTTTGGAGGAGAAGTAGGGTTCACTAAAGTGCTATTTCAATTTATTACACATTTCTATCATATAAATAATATCTAAATCGCAGAAAGTTCAAAACTTGATATTCCGTTTAGGTTTCACCATGGAATGCGATAGTAAGTTGTCTGTCAAAATTCCTCAAACGGAAGAACCACTTTATAAACGTTTTTTTCATCTTTTCGAATTCTATTCTGTTTTCATTCAATTGTTAAAAAAAAGAAAGCAAAAGAGAATTAGGCAGAAATGCAAGATCCGCCATTTTGTATTTGGCCGCTTTACTAATGGAACAAAATAAAATTGATGTTAAACATTGACAAAAATTTCTAATTATTACCTCAATTAAACACATAAATTTATTATATAAGAAGTGTAGGGGTTTTAGTGAACCAGTGAACCCCCACCACTCATCCACTCTAGCGGAGAGAAACAGCCCCTCTCGCACAGAGAGGAGAGGCTCGGCCAGTATATATATATATACGAGAGAGAGACAGTCGGGAGAGGAATTCTATTCAATTCAGTCTTACACATCAGACATCATTGTGTTGATTCACACTCCGTACATATCATTTTAGCCACGTCAGTCTGTCAGTTCAGTTGAATTCTAAATTCTAAAGTGTAAAGTCCCTGGCAGTCAGTTATATATATACACATATCAATTATATATCTTATACCTATATTAAGGTGTTATTTATCACTCATCATCAACAACCAACATCTCCTCACAACACCCTTACAACAAGAAGTTCTTAATTCGAGTTCTGAGTTCGAGTCCAGTGCTACCTTTAGATTTTTTCTTCCTAGGAGCCTCTACAGCTCATTGTCCGGTGATGGATGGTATTGTCTGTAGCGAGAGAACACTGCCCGGAGGCCGGCAGTGCATTGAGAAGGCTCCTGGCGCTAATGACCATAGATGTTGAAGAAGCGCCTTAAATTAATAAAAAAATAAAAAATGCTTAATATATTAATGTTCGAAAAATACAGACTATGTTCCTATGTAACTTGGAGTAAGAGAAAGTTGTGTGAGTGTTTCACACCAGATTTTTTCCTTTCTCTTACCGTTAGTAAGAGGAAGTATGGTAATCTTGTCAAATTTTTTCGATATCGAATTTTCACCGGAAATATCCATTTTGAGGTCCACTGGGTACAAAAATGTGGTTTTTAGAAATTGGTCTATCTGTGTGTTTGTATATGTATATATAAGTGTGTGTGCGTGTGTATGTATGTATGTATGTGGGACAGCATATTCAAAAACCATGTTTTCCTCTAAAAATTTTATCATAGATTATACAATAATTCTACCATCTAAAAAACAAATTTAATTAGAAATAAAAAGATTGCCAAAATTCCTAGTTTCAAGAAAATTAATAAACCGGAAGTGCGTTTTTGTACTCTTAAACAGAATTTTTCAGTTTTTGCGATTTTCTCCTTAAAAAAAAAAAAAACCGACGAATTTCATTAAATTTGATATATACTAATCTATATAATTTGTCAATTATAAATTTTGCCAACTGTGCAGTAGGAGCAAGTTGCGTGAGTGTTTCGTACTAGATATTATTTTTGTTTTTTTTTATCTTAGAATGAGAAGGATTTTTTTAATGTTAAATACCTGGGAGCTAAGCAATTTATTTCAAAATGGAAAGTACAGTTTCTCTTCGTTTGATTAATTGTATGAAGAATAGTATTAATCGCTAAAACTAAAAGTTGGTAGTATAAAAAAATATAGCCGGAAGTTGTAAATGGCCAATTCTTTTCCTTATTCCTAATTAAACAAAAAAGGATTTCCTGTTTTAAATAGATCTCTATTTGCAAGTAACTCTCGCCTATAAGTGATACATGGTTTTAAATTATGTTAGTCTAATTTGCGGCTAATGAAATAAAATAAAAAGATTCCGGGAAAATAATGGGGAAATTCTAAATACAAAAATTAAATAAAATTATCTCTATCAAAATTTTTTGCAGATCTAATAACCAACCAAAAGTAGGTTAAGTTCATCAATTCATTCTGGGCAGGGAAAAGTAGAACAATTTTTGGGTAAAATAAAATTGATTCATATATATATATATATATATACTTGTTTACTTTTTATTTTCCATTTGATAATATATACTCGTATACCTATATTTATTATATATAAGTGCCATAAATTGTCATTATTATTGCCATTGTGAATATGTAATAGTTTTCTTTATTACTAAAGTATGACATACTACTAGTTCATAAAATAATTATAAATAAAATTATTTCTTTATACGAATAAAATAAATATTTTACTTATTTATTTTATATTAATAACTAGCTGTACCCGGTCCGCTTTGCTGGCCCCTAATATATATATTTGTAAGTAAAAACTTTAAATTATTTTATTAAAAAATATTTATTGAAATGAAAAATAATCCTTAACCGGTTTTAAATATTAATGGTAGTGGGGTTATGTATTGTTTCTTGTATATAGAATAACACTTGAATGTGATTCTTTGTAATGCATAAGATGTTCCAGAACTTCCTAAATAAATTCTGGAAAAATATTTAAAATAGATAAGTTTATATCTGTGCAGTCGCTTTCCACACAATCGTAGCTGATAACAAAAATCTCAGAAAGTTATTCTGTAATCGATTTTTTTCAAATTTGGAATTCTAGCGATGCTTTTAATGTACTCACGATATCAACTGCCCACTGTCTCTAAAATAAAACAGTTGAGTTTTCTTATAACCACTGTAAGCATTAAGCATTACCATACATCCTCGCAGTCTGGTGCTAGTGACAAGTAACTTATGCCCGCTATACTGACGCTTTTTATTAATTCATCTACGTCCTCTGCATCTTTGTGCAAGTTTTGGCTGCAAGTCATTCCCATATTAGCAAAAGGGTCACTGCTGTCAGCTGTTGCCACCTTCATTATCTACTTTCTTATTCCTCACACCTCCTGCTTTCCATCATTCTACACAACCATACACGGCCACCTTCACACGCCGCTTCTTCCTAACTCCGTCACTAGCAGCCCACCTCAGTTCGTCTCCTTCAACGAACCTTAAGATGAGTCTATTTTCTCTAATCTTTTATCATAACTATTTTATTTTGTGTGTTCTAAGTTTTTTTTACCTCTATTTATTGATTGTTTTGATAAGCCTGACACCGTGACCCGTTTGTTTTTGCGTCACCTACGCTTCTTGCTTTCACCAATCATTTTCATCGCTGGTGATAAAGGCTACCCAACATAATCAATCCTGGATATATTTACTACTTCCCCTAACCAACATTACGTGAACGAAAAAAAACACAGCACTGATGGAGTGAAAATGGCCAATTATTGTGAAGAAAGAAGAATACTCACTTCTGCAGTCTGTCATTGGCGAGATTTTTTTTTTATATATAATATATATGAAGAGAAAAAGATGTCTTATCTATTTTCTGAACTTTTGGTTCAATTAGTAATCACCCACATTTTACAGGTGTCCACTATTTTTCATTTTTTACATATCCAACGACTCCAACGACTTTTCTTCAGTCTTTTCATAGAATCTACAAATATGTAGCATTACTTTTATCTACAACATGTTTTTCAATGGAAGCTTTGGGAGTGTGATGATCTCTTGGGTTCTCTTTAAAAAATCTATTTTGAAATACAAAACGATGCTTTTACATTACGAATTCTATATACTTCGTTAGGCTTCGTAGGAACTAAAAGTTGTCAGTATTTATATACTAACAAAAGTCTTCATAACATCGTATTTAACTGTAAATTTGAATTTGCGTCAAGAATGCCTTAAGAAAAACATTATTTACTGTAGTAATTGAATAGGAGAGGAGGTGAAATAAAGCAAGAATGTCACATCTATTTTGAATAAGACTTTTTAGAAGGCTCTTCCTAAACCATGTATCCATCTTAACATTATTTACTTCCTTGATAAAAGTGTCATCCTCTCTTGCCATTTTATAGGGAACTTTTACGTATTATTTTCTATTGTTAAAATCCGCTCAATTTTAAAATTGAATTTTTTCCTGTCCAAAAAATGACAGCGCAACGCCTTATTTGAGAAAAAACAGCATATTTTTAAAAAGTTCACTTTTTTACATATAATTATTTCTTGCTCAGAGGGTTACTGCTTACAATGTACTCGTTAAGGTGCGTTCGAGAACTGGAACTCTTCATTCACCATTTCTGTAGATTCGATTTTTTACTATCCGCATTTTTATAAAGTATAATATTGAAAAGGTACTTATAATTTGAAGTTGTATCTCTTTCTTGCAACTTGCTTCATACTTTTACCGAACACTTCACTAATCACACACTTCATACTTTTAACACTACTTTTTTTTTTTGTGTTAAAATTATACACCAGTCTATGAATTTCTCGGTCTCATTATATCTAACGTAAAAAATCTGGTGTGAAACACTCACACAACTTTCTCTAACTCCGTTCTAAAAATTATAATTGGCAAATTTTATAGTTTGTGTACAAAAATTTAATCAAAAAATTCGTCGAAAACTGAAAAAAACTGTTCAGTAAAAGCGCACTTCCGGTTTACTAATTTCCTTGAAACTCGGAATTTTGGCTATATATTTATTTGTAATTCATTTTCTTTGGATGATAGAATTGTATAATTAACTATGATAGCACTTTAGTGAGAAACATAACCCCACCCCTTCCCTAAAAAAGCCCTTAAATGAATTTTCCCAAATAAAAGTTGTAGATCTTTGTATGTTTAGTTTAATAAGAAATTTCAAGAAAATAGTCGGAGCCATTTTTGAGAAAATCGCGCAATAGTGGAAAAAAAAATCATTTAGTAAAGTGGTAAAGTATGCACACTTCCGATTGTCCGATTTTTTCAAACTCGAACTTGAAAAACATATTTAATTCTAATTAACATTATTTAGATGACACAATTGTCTATTAAACTGAAATAGCACTTTAGAAGAAAACCTAACCGCTCCCCTTCCCCATAACTGCCCTTAAATGAATTTTCCCAGAAAAATGTTTCAAATAAAAGTTGTAGCTCTTTGTATGTGTAGTTGATATACTAAGTTTAAAGAAAATCGTCCGATCCATTTTTAAGAAAAACGCAAAAAAGTAAAAAAAAAAAAACTGGTAAAATGGTACTTCCGGTTGAGGAATTTTGACAGATAACGTACTGTCAGATCCCATGGTGATACCTAAACGGAATTGGAAGTTTCTATTTTCTACGGTTTTTCGTTTTGAGCTATGCTGTTCACATACACATACAGACCACTTGCTAAAAAACACTTTTTTGGATTCAGGGGACCTCAAAACGGATATTTCCGGTAAGAACTGGATATCGAAAATTTGTCACGATTACAATACTTCCTCTTACTCGGGGGGGTAAGAGGAAGTAAAAAGAAATGAGTAACCCAAGTCGGCCTATATTGTACATTTTGTGCACTACGGACCTAAAGAACGCTATTACGAGCGTTCTATGTCAGAGACTTTCAATCTAGTATTTTGTCGAAGCAAATTAGATTCCGAAAACAATAATCTTATTGGAATTTTTTCAATTCTAACAAGGGTAAAAGTCGAGAATCGACCCTGCACGCCACACACAAACACCCTAGCGCATTCTATATGTTTTTTTCTGTAGCCTATACCCATCACTTAAAGCATAATGTTTTGCTTTATATTTCTATTTTTAAAAATTATTTTGCGTTTCAATTAGACATAGATTATCTTCTAGGACTAGATTTTATCTTCCTAGGAGCCTGTACAGTCTACTGTCCGGTAATGGAGACAGAGTTGTCTATAACGAGAGTACACTGTCCAGAGACTGGCAGTGCACTGAGAAGGTTCGGAGCGCCAACAACCGATGTTGACACGAAAGAAAAATTAGTCATGAAATGTAAAATATTTAAAAACGAAAATAACATAAAAACCATATTGTTATATATTTGTTAAACGCGTGCTTCGACCCCGCGCTCCCACGAAACTTATCCGGAGGGCTCCTCTGTGCCCTCACTGAAGCGCGTTCAAGAAATAAAACAAAATAACTCCACGTCAGTTCCAAGTCGTATACGCTCGGCTGCTTTTTTTATAAAGATTCGATTTTTTCCTACTTTTCTAAATAGAATATACAACTGAAAAATTACTTATATGAAGCTTATTTAATTACTTACATGAAGTTTGCAAACTCCATGCTCCTCCATAGGTGTATTTCAGGGACACAAGCCGATTCACGAAATAAAAAGTCTCGCATCAGAGACCTTTTCCAATTGGTGCCTGGTCAGAAGCTGGTTTCATGTTCATACCGACGGTACAGCCAATGATACGCTAGCAGATGGAGGAGCTGGACAGATCATTCTACAGATTTTCAGATAGATGAGGTGAGTGGCTATTCCTTGCGGTAGAAACCCTCAATAAATGAAGGGACACAAGAATTGTACTCTTTATTGACTCGAAGCAGCTATTTTTGTCTTTAACCGAGGCAATGAGCAGCGAGATTAACGATGTCCTGAAGTAAGTAGCCTATTAGAGATATTATAGAGCTTGCCCTTCAGTGTATTCCAGGACATGCTGCTCTCCTGGACAAGAAGAAGCGGCCAGACTGGCCAGAGAAGGATCCAAGAAGTTTCAGGCACATCATCCTTTGTCACTAGGTAAATGCACACTTCACACCCGACTTGGAGACATTTACAGCAGAAAAGCGGAAGGGAAAAGATGGGGGTGCATGAAAGAAGCTTCAGGTCGTCTGCTTTTTAATTTGCCTAGAGGTCAATTTGTAGTCTGTTACAGAATGCTGACCAGTCACGATTACCTTGGAAAACACCTGCATCGCATTGGAATAGCGGTGGCCCCACATGCGCATCATATTCTCTTCAAGTGCTGCCAGCCAAGAACTTAGGACTACTACTCTGCACTTCAGGACATTAGAGGGACATTTAAACCTAAGGATGGCATTTATGCCAGAAAAGCTTCCTTATACTTGACTGCAAGGGCGCGAATGGCCGAAATGGCCAACAATGCCTAGGCGTAGTAGAAAAACAAAATCTCCCACACTACACAACCTTCTATAATCATATATATACCGTTTATTATTTCCCGGGCCGGCTAATTTCTTAAAATAAAAAAATGATACATTCATTTGCCAAATGCATAGGCTTCGTATAAAATGTATTTCTTAAATTCACAACAATTCCTTAATTTGAAATTAATCATATGCAAGAATAAATGCTTCTAACTATCATTTGAACATCCTCACTAATTCTTTTGTAAATTCATAATATATTTGGCGCTATATATATTAAGAATCACTTGTCGAAAAATAAATATTAATAAAAAAAAATGTAAACATTAGTTAAACCTTTTTAATACTCTTAATATTCAAATCCAGGACAAAAATATTTGTTAATATATATATATCCAATAAAATAACTCCACATATTGTGGCTCTACAAACTCATATGGCGGCCTTTACTAATTTTAAATCTAATCTTATTGGTTCTTTTTTGGATTTTTAAATTTTTTAGTAATACTACTTTGAAAGGTATGACATAAGTTTTTTTGTTTTTAGGTGAATAGTGTTTTGTGACATTTGAAAAAAAATTTCATCATGATAAGTATAAAAAGGTAAGAGGGCGGCCTACTTTTGCCCGAACAAGCATTAAATATATAAAAGAAAAGTATATTTCAAAAATATAGTTTAAACAATACTAATTTAAAACTAAATTTTAATTGTGTTATACTTCTACCATGCCTTCTATATGCCATAAAGTACTTGTCAAAAATTAAAAAGAAATATAACATATTTTGTAAAAATTTCGGTTACTTTATAATAATCAAATATTTCAAATCTGCGAGAAAAATATTTATTGCATATTATTTTTACTATATCTCACAACTATTTGGCGTGTACAGCTGGCACAGATAGCGGCCATTACATACAAAGTAAATGTAATTTTTTTTATTTTATTGTAATAAGAAATATAAGTTCCAGATAGTTATGTCAGTGCTTATTTTCAGTGAATACATTTATTACGACTTTCTGTAGATAAATTTCATCCTTAAAGGCGAATAAATATGAAAAAGGTAACTGGGGACCTACTGGTCCACTTAACCATTCGTTTTCTAGCAAGGTCTAATGAAGTGCCTGGTACTTTCCATTATTTGACGACTTTCCCTCTGCACCGGTGAAGGTGCAGTGGTGTTGTCTGTACCGCGAGAACACTGCTCGGAGGCCGATATTGCATTGAAAAGAGTCTGAACTTTGATATTGCTATATGGACCCAGAAGGGCTCTGGATAATGTAGGGTTTCGTCCTCCCCACAGACGATTAAAAAAAAAAAATTATTTCCTCAAATTCCTAGTATTTTAGTGGCCCAGCTGTTTGGTTCAATACTTTCTCGGACAACTAAATCCAAACTAAAAGCCATCATTTTTCAGGCAAATCTGTTAATATTCTATTCATTTTTTTCAGGCTTTGTTACGCCAACCCTCTACAAGCTGAGAGGGCCCCGTCCAACTCAGTGAAGATGGTGAGAGGTTCACCTTTAATTTTATCCCCCTTCCCAGGCCTGGTTAGTACACAATTACGAGGGATTATTCCACAAACATAAAGCTATAGACCACTTGGGGCTCCTGTTCTTCCCTTACACTTCGTCTCCTGGCTTCTCCTCTGCCCTCCAGCAAAATCCTCTCCCGAGTATGAAGCGAGTGCTTCTTTCATGAGGGTGGTTTTCTACCTTTTTTTCTATCTTCCCCTAGGGTAGCACCTTTTTTTTTCTCTCGTAACCTATCTGTAACCTTTCCTCTTCTTACGTCTCATTCCCGAATTTCCCTTTTGTATGTAAAATTCCTTCAAGCGCTCCTCTCCTTCTTCTTCTTCACTGCTGAGCCCCTTCCTTTCTAATTTTATATTAATCCTAAACCTAACTTAAAGTAAACTTATTCTAAACCTAACTTAGAGTAATCTTATCCTAAACCTAACTTAGAGTAATCTTATCCTAAACCTAACTTAGAGTAATCTTATCCTAAACCTAACTTAAGCTAAACTTATCCTAAACCTAGTCAATTAACTTACAATTATCCTAATTCTAATACCTAACGCTATATACCTAACCACTAATCTTAACAGCTTAATAACTAAAGTTCTTGGGGGGAGGGGGGCTAAGCACGAAAAATTTGTTACAGCGTAACAGCTTGTTACGCGAATGTTATCAGAATTCGATCAACCTATTTTTTGAAAATTTCATTTTTATTCATAATGATTTCCTAGATACGGTTACGCTATTTTCTGATATGCTTTTTATACAGCGTTTGATATAGACAATTGTAAATCACGAATTAAAATGTTTTGATCAGGCTCAAATTAGTTGTTAGTCTAAAATAAGACGCAGGATGCTTTTTAATTACTTCTTTATATTTCACTATTTATTTATTATTTTTATAGGCCGCCATTATTATGATTTTATTATAGAATGTTCTGTTTCTATGGAATGTTACAATAGTCAGTAGTGAAGCAGGGTTGAACCCTACTTGTTGAGCCCTATTCCCCTATTTTAGATCTGCTGGATATATCCTGAAAATTTCACTAACTACTATCCACGAAAATACTCCTCTGTCATTGGATGCTCAGACAGTAAGTAAATAACAATTCGTTAGCTTAATCTAAGCCATATAGCTGAAGAAGTGAAACTCACACTCACAAGAAGTCACACTCACTTGGTAAAATAAAAATGAGAATCAATAGTTCTAACACCAAGATCATCTTGGTCATAGAACTATTGATTCTCCTCCAATATCCACATTTTAAGGCACTTTTTTCATGGAATGAGATATTATTATTTATCACCATGATTACACTCATCAAAACTCTTGTTATTGGATAGTGAATATCTCTGAAGAAGATCGAGGCCTTCAAATAGTGGGGGCAGAATCTAAAAATTAGCATGAAATCAATGCTGAAATGTAGAAGGTTAACCGTATGTTTTCTGCAGCCAATGAAAAGTTTTTAATATAATATTATATAAATATAATTCTCGAAAAGATAAAAATTATTGTATCCAAATCTAAAATCCTTATTTAAAGGCTACAATCAATGCATCAATTCTACAGGGCATGCATTTCGAAACATCAAACTCAAGAAATGAGCTATGTTAGATATTTGGAATTAGATTATCGTTCCATCCTTTAGATTCGACTAGATGCCTGGATTGGGTACCCAGCACACAATTCCCGTGTCTTGGCATGTGACCCACATGGATGGCTCCAATACTTAACAAGCCTGGCCAGAGGGCCAACGTCCAAAAGCTGTCACAGAAAGAATGGCTTGAATATCAAAAGTTTATTACGAAATTGTATCGCAATACCCCAGACTCGATCATCTGCGATATAAGAGCTGCAAAGCAAAGTCTTTCTAACTCCGCCCATACTTGTTGATAGAAGGACCATAATGGCCATAATTCCAATTTGCAGAATATTATCACTTAGATATATGGGGAACTGCAATAAGAGAAAGCCGTGTGATTATTTTATATCAGATTTGTTAGAGCAGATGCAGCTCGACAACTAAGAAAAGAATATTTTGGTCGGGGCTAATAGACATCATCGTGAACCGATAACATGTAAACAGACAAAGTTGTAACCATTTAGAATTAAGTTTCTTCCAGCAGTCAGAGAGACGGATGCGCGCGCATTTTTTTTTTTATTAAAGTTGTCGAGCAATATTTAATTATTCGCATCCAGATGATTTGAAGTCATAAATATCCCTCATGTTTTATCCGACTGAAAATCCTTCCGCGTCCGCTTGAATAATGGTTGGTGGTGACAATTTATGGATGCAACAAATTAGTGGTTAGTTATAAGCTTTTATTTGAGAATGAGGAATTATTGTTTATCATTGGATATAAACCGCGTTTTTTTATATAAATCGTACAATTTCCATTTCAAAGGACAAGTATAATATATAGCGACTTTGGAGTAACGCTGCGGGTATCTACGACAAAAAACTAATCTTGAAAAATTTAAAATTATTTGTTAAATCCGGTCTAACTTCAGACAATTTAATAAAAGTTCTCTATTGGCAATTTATTCAATTATTTCTAGAGACGTATATAATCTGGGTAAAAGATCATGAAACCTTAAACCATATTTTATGTACCTCTCCAGTCTTATAGCAGTTATTTATGGTATGATTATTGTTCCATTGAATCCTTATTAGGCGACATTCATAAATTCTACAATATTTTCAAATATTTCTTAAAGTCTAATAAATTAATACCTCTTTTTCTACTTAAGCGTTTATAAAATAATTTTCAAGATAATCCTATTTTATTTTGTTTATATATACATCCCATTAAAAAAGTTTACTTTTCTTTTATACTTATTATTATTATTATTATTATTATTATTATTATTATCATCATCATCATTAAATTGATTTATTTTGCTTTATATTGTATAATAACATCTTTACATTCAACATAAATAATAGTGTTTGACCGTTGTAGGTTGCAAGAAAAACGATATTCGGCAGGTATCAAAGGAAAAAGTTTTAATTTCAAAAAAATTTTACATGGTCGATGTTTCGAGCACCTCTAGAATTACGTGATAAAACAAAATAAAAATTACAAGTAAGTAGCGGAAAGTCATATAGAATTAAGATGTAATTAGCTAAGGGGATTGATTATAAGGCAAGGGTTAGTGGGTAGAAGAGTGGCCATATACTCCGATAGTCAGGCAGCCCTGAAGGCACTTTCCTCACACCAAATAGTCTCAAGGCTGGTGTGGGACTGCCTATCTGCCCTAACCGAGGTGGGTGTTCGGAATAAGCTGACTCTCGCCTGGGTGCCGGGCCATTCGGGGTTCCTTGGTAACGAAAGGGCGGACGACCTAGCACGGGAGGACTCGAAGGATACCCTTATAGGCCCCGAGCCCTTCTGCAGGTTGCCCAGGAGCCTCATTCACGCTTCTATCAAGGAATGGATGGAAGACCAGCGTCTGTGATGGTGGGAAAATATGGCAGGGCAGAGGCAGGCGAAACTCTTCATTAAGAGACATTGCCTAAATTTACCAAGGACCTACTGAGCCATAGCCAAAGGGATATAAGGCTAATAGTGGGTCCACTACCTGGCCCTGTAGGCTGAAAGACACATGCACCATTTATTACCTACAGACAACGCAGTATGCTGTTTCTGCAGGACCGAGGAGGAAACCCCGGTGCACATCCTTTGTGAGTGTGCCGGACTGGCAAGAACAAGGTTTCTTCAACTGGGGACTAGTAATCTCGAAGCCACGAGCTTCATGACGGAGCCACTTTCAGCTATGCTAGGCCTGATTAAGAGGGCGAAGCTGAAGGATGTGCTACAAACCCAGGGGATCCACAATAGACCTCTTTCGTCGCAGTGGAATGAGGCGTGGCCTTCCCCAAACTAATCAATCTAATCTAATCTAAGATGTAATTAAGAAGAATAGAGTAAAAGAATGAAAGCTATTAAGGCATACACCACAGAACTTGTATAATATAAAAATAATAAAGTAAAATCTTTATTTTTATATTTATAACATTGGGGTGACTAAAATCTCTTTATTTTTTTAATCTGTAATGTCACCCTTCTTAATTACGAGTACTTTCCACTCATGCTTGTAATTTTTTTTTCCAAGTAATTTCTAAGGGAAAACCACCAATGTGTCCGAAACTCAAAAAGTAAACTTTTTTGAATTTTAGAAGTTTTTTCTTTGGCCCCTTGCCAACCATAATTTTTCTTGTTTTATATATTATTGTCTATTCAATTTAATAATTTCCTTTTTATTGTATTCGTGTATATTATTGTAACACAGTTTATTTTCCTTTTTTATCTTTCAGTTTTTAAAAAATATTACAAATAAGTTGGCCGTCATCTCTTTTGGGCAAACTTATTATAAAATAAATAAAATTATATCTACATAACTAGATGATTTGAAGCTTAGTAAATTATTTTTCTGGTTTTGTTTAGTAATAGTAACTTTTTTTTTTTTTGAGAAAGTATAGAATCAACATATGGGTATTTATTTACAAAGATTTAATTGTACGATAAGTTTGTTTACATTGCAGACATGAAGAAAAGTAGCTGTAGTTTTGATATTCTGAAATTGTTTTCTGTTTTCGTTGCCAGTGATCTACTTGACTTTCATTACCTTTATAGAATGCAGCAATTGAATACTATTAGTGCATTTGGACAGTAGTTATTTCTTGGCTTTACTCAGGGAGGGAGCCTTTCGATCGCAGATCCTTTTTTTTTCTAATTTTGGCGCATCAACTTCTTCGTTATTAGCGCCCAGATCTTGTCTTGTTTTTAAATCGAGTTGTTGTTATCGTTATTTACAATAGTCAGTTGCTATAAAAATTTTTTTATTTATTTTATTTTGTAAATATTAGTAATCTTGAAATTTGCAAACTTATGATACATAGTTCCTTTATTTTTATATATTTTGAACATTGGTTAAAAAAAAACAAAAAACAAACAAACATAAAAGCGCATTCAAACATTTTTAACAATTTATGAGAAGTCACCATATCGTGTACAACAAGAATCGTTGCTCGTTAAAGAGTGGCTGACCATTTACATGTAGAAACGTCCCCGTTTTGCCGAATTTTCAAGTCAAAATATGCTTTGAACGTTGCACATTCTTCATTAAAATAGAAAAATACTAAGTGAAACAAAGGGTCTATTGAATAAAAATAAGCAAATACTTTCAAGTTTTTAGTTTTATAAAAAGTATTCACTTTTAAGTATAAGCAATTACTTGTTTTCAATTGAATAAGAGCCACCTTTTACTTAAAAGTAAATACTGGAAAAATCATCGACAAAATAAGTATTTACTTAGAAGCATTTGCTTATACTATAAGTAAACACTGGATTTGTCACCAGCTAGGTGGCATGTTCCAATCCACCTGCCCTGTAGTCCCCACTACTTCTCTTTCAGTCCATTTTAGTCTTTTCTTACGTGTGAGTATAATTATTATAATATAATTATGTCATCGAGTGAAGAAGAAGTGCATGCCAAATGTGGTAGCCAAAGAATCCTTCTTGTAGTAAGGTAATAACATCATCAAAAGACCGCGCAGTGGTGCTGAATAAGTCCATGACGCCAGGAATAATACAGGCAAAAGATAAAGCCTGGAAGGAAATTAGAGATGAATTTGTGAAAAATACGGGAAAATCTTCGGTGACTGTAGGTCAGCTTAAAAAAACATTAAATAATATGAAGACAGATGTGAAGAAAAAAAGTGACCAAAATATTACTGGTAACAAGAAAATTAAGCTGCAGAATTGGGAGAAAGAATTCTTAGAACTTTTAAATTCCAACCACATTCCAATTTTTAAACTCAAAAATATTCTGTTTGAAATCCTGGATCATTCAAAAAACGAAGAAATATTTCCATCTTTTGCCGAGGACTAAGAGCCCCACTTCTTGTTTCTTCAAAATCACTTAGAAAATGATCAGAAAGGTAATCAACACTTTCACTTGAAAAACGCAACAAAACTTTAGAATTACCCGCACTTATATTTCTTCTCTCTCTCTGTTATTCTATACCTTTCGTAAATTTGTAAAGTCGGCCATAGATAGATTTGAAGCCAGAAATTTTAATTAAACAACATAAATGCTGCTTATTAAGTAACCTTAAAAAATACAAGTAATTACTTGCATCATCTTTATTCATTCGAAAATAAGAGTTTAGGGAAAACTATGAGTAAATACTTGCGAATTAAGTAATTACTGGAAAATTTAGGGTATACTTATTTCATTAAGCAAACACTTCGAGTTCAGTAAACACTGATGTTTTATTCAAGTGGTTGGTTGTAAGTAAGACGCCAAAGTAAAACGCCAAGTAATAGCAAATGCTTTTTTTTATTCAATAGACCCAAACATTTTTTTTATAACTGCAATTTTTATTATATAACTATACAAATTATTTTCATACTTTGAATATTTTTGCTTAACGTTTTATTGACTGTTATAATAAGCAAACTAACAGATAGTGAAATTTGTGTAATATGGTTCTTACTTAACCTGAATTTGATCCCCATTGAACACTTCCATCAAGCACCTACTGACCTGGCATTGTAACATTGAAACTGTATTTTTCCCGGATAAATCCAAATAAATATAAATATTCAAATTTCAAGGAAAATCGTTGGGATCATTTAACTATGATAACGGTTTCTGGATAAACGATTTTCCTCAAACTCAAAATTTCTAGCCAATTTGATATAGATAGTTAAACCGTGACTTTAATGAAATAACAGTTTAGATAGAAGCAAAAAAAAAAAACAAAAAAAAAAACGCAGCGACCAATTTAATAACCAATTTTCTCTGAATATGTTTCCAAAAAAAAAAAAATCAATGGACCTACTATTTACTGTAATTAAAAAAAAAATCGTTGGATTCATTTTCCATTCAATAAATAGGAAAAGAGGCCAATGGGTTTTGACCGAAACTTCCATTTCGGACCATGATACCAAAATTTTGTCACAAGTTTCAGCTTTCAGCGATTTTCCATTTTCTAATTGTTATTCCCACCATATAAGCACAGAAGATATAATAGACTGATATTTACAAATATATGTAAGACATGTATTTCGGGAGAATAAATCAAAATTAAAAATTCTGATACGATCGCAAATTCTATTGCAGTAGAATTGAAAGAAAACATGTTTCAAATAATAGTGAAAGAGGTATTTGTTATAGTGAAACTATCCTAAATGTGAAAGGTAATCTAAAAAATCCTTTAAAATAAATCGCGAAAAAACATTAAAGTGATAATTTCACTTTTTGATTCTTTTCGTGTTAAGTTCAGATTTCCAGTGATAATTGGTTTGATTAGTCATGACACACAAATAAACACATATGAAGGTTCGATTAAAATGCGACTTTAAAAAGTTTTTTATTCCTGGTTTTTACTAATGTTCCTCTCTCTCTCTTTACGGCTCAACGGTTCTTAAAAGGACCAAGACCTCCACCACTATCCCTGGCCGTTCTTTTCGTTCCTGGGCTCTCATCCTCCACATTCTCACACCCATTTTCCTGAGATCCTCCTCCGTGGGCGGCCTCTGGGCCTCTTGCCCCCAGACGCCCATTCTTGGCCCGCGTCTGCGAACCATTCATATCAGTTGGCCAGCCCATCTTATTCGCTTGCTTCATTCTAGCCACCAGGTCCGCCTTTCCGAAAGGGATTCGAAGCTCAGCATTAGAGCGAATACGCCTCTGGCCGTTCTCGCACACTAGTCCGTAGATCCTGCGGAAGATTCCCAGTACCCAGCAAAGTTGATTCTCCTCTCCCAGACTCCCGGCAAAGTTGGTCAGCACTCGTTAGAGACCATGTCTTGGAGGCGACATCGCAATACGCCTAATGACCGTTTTATATATTATTAGCGATTGTTTACTGTAAAATAATTTAAAAAAATAAGTCAGAACATCAGTTTTATTTGAATCTTCTTCTTCTTCTTCTTAATGGGCGCTACAGTCCAACATACTATTCTTTGGCCCTTACTATTCTTCTCCAATCGTCCCGGCCCAGCGAATTAGCTCTCGTTTGCCACTCCCAACTTTCTGAAATCTTGTTCCAGGTCGTCAATCCATCTCATTCTTGGTTCTAGGCGTAAGATTAGTCCCAAACTCCGGTCGTCCGGCATTTTTTCACGTTCCCAAATGTAATAAATTATATATCCTTCTGTGTAGGTGCTCGCCGCCTCATTTGAACAGTTGCGCAGGAATGCTATCTTCTCCAGGCGCTCTGTTGGTTTTCAGGAGCTCAATTGCTTCTTCACTATCCTCTTAAGAGGGAGGTTCTACATTAGGGTATTCATGAGGGGTGTTATCTGAAGATTGATTTATTTCTGTCACTGGTGCCTCAGAATAAGTACCTCTTCGAAATGTTCTGCCCATCTGTTCATCACCAAGTAGTAGACCTTGTTTGGTACGGAACACATTTTCCTTCGGCTGAAAGCCTTTCCTCATCGTTCTCCCGACTGGTAGAATTTCCTTTCTTCCTTTTTCTGGTCCAACACCTCCATTTCTTCCACTTTTTTCTGTAACCACTCCCTCTTCTTTCTTCTACCTAGAGTAGTCGCCTTCCTCCTCTTGCCCGATATCCTCCCTTATAATTTCTGGTTTCTCTTTGTAGCATTTTCTGTCTGTCGCAATCCTTCTGTCTTATGACCTCCTCACATGCTTCATGAAACCATTCGCTGTTCCTTCTAGTTGTTTTAGCCCTAACTCACGATCAGCAACCCTTTCTACTGCGTTTTTTATATTATTCCATTCCTCGTCGATATCATTCTTCTCAATACAATTCTCTAATTCCCTACTTAGAGCCTCTTCAAAGAGTTTCTTTTCCCTTGCTTTCAGCTTGTCTATATTCCATCATTTTCTTTTCCTTTTAGTCCCTTTCTGCACACTGGACAACCTGTGTCTCAATATCGCATTCACTAAGCAGTGGTCGGAATCGCAGTTGGGGCCTCTGCATGCTCTCCCGTCCATGAGCTTGAAGCATGTTTTGCTGATATCAGGAATGATCAATCCGCCGCCAGGACTTTCCAAGTCCCTACATGGATTTTTTTATGTTGAAAACTGGTACTTTTTATCTGCAGTTGTGAGCTGCAAGCAAACTGTCCAAGGAAGTGCCCATTTTCATTTGTTGTTTGATGTAGGGTATATTTTCCAGCGATATTTTTCATAAAATCCTCCTTGCCAACCTGGGCGTTGAAGTCCCCTAATATCACAACTATATCATATCTTGGGATATTCTTACAAGCTCTCTCTAGCTGACTTTAAAAGGTTTCCTTTTCTCCTTCACTCTTGTCTTCAATAGGTGCGTCTGCTGAGATGAAGGATATATTTCTAAATTTTCCCTTAAGCCTTATTTTACATAGTCTATCACTGATGGTATCAAAATCAAGTAATGAGCCCCTGCTCTTCTTACTTATTATACGTGCCTAAATGGCCTTTTCTTTCTCCAGAGCCACAATAAATGAGAGTATTCCTTCTTATCAATACGGCCCTTTCCCGACCATCTTATTTCCTGGAGCGCTGTCATATCCACACTATATTTCATTAATTCATTGGCAGCAATTTCATTCATCTTATCGGACTGCAACATGGTCCTTACGTTCCATGTAGCCATGGTCAAATCCTCAAATTTTCTTTCTTTTTTTTCGCCAGATTTGTCGCCATTATTTCCGTCTGGTTGTTTATTATTTCTGAGTTTCGTAACCGGTGGTTTTTTGCTAGGTGGGGGAGTTGGCCCCACGCTAAGCCCCCATCCCAGGAAGACTGGTGGCTTTGATTTCGTGCTCTCCCCTAGGAAGTTGCCTTCACCAGGGCTCAAGTGTTCTTCCTACCCTTTCGCATTAGACATCCTAATTGAGCCTTCGGATGCTGCCGTTGACTCTTCTCTTGAGTTCTTCTGCCACCACACCTTAGATGTAAGTCCTGCTGCCGAGTTACATCACCTTAGACATCGTATTAACCTGGCCCCCATCTCTCGGTTTTCACTCACCCTGACCTCCGAAGGGATTGGTTACCACAACCTGGGTGGGGTTGCTTAGCTTAACAGAGTCCGCCGCGGGAAGGAGAGAGTAGAGTTGAAATGGAAAGGTTATATTCACAACACACCCCCTTGGACCCCATTTTATTTGAAACATGCTTAGGATTTTGGAGGAACCATGACTCTGGTTTTTCTGAAAATAGCCACTTTAGTACAAAGTATACCATTTATATTAATACTAAGGGAGCACTCAAACATTCAAATGTTTTATTTTGAAATAAATTTCTCAGGACTCTTAAGAATTGCAGTAAGAGTTAAGAGCATTTGTTTACAGAT
Organism: Triatoma infestans; assembly: GCA_011037195.1. Taxonomy (NCBI): domain Eukaryota; kingdom Metazoa; phylum Arthropoda; class Insecta; order Hemiptera; family Reduviidae; genus Triatoma; species Triatoma infestans. The sequence goes on along the minus strand of JAAEAF010014658.1, from coordinate 8,648 downwards.
TTTTCAAAAATTTATTAATGACTTGGTCCATATAAATGAAATAATGTGTACATTAAGCTTCATAGTGCTAGAAACTATTTATTGCTGAGGAAGAAAAATGTAAAAATATAAAATAAACTCACATTAATAATAATAAATATTTTTTATTTTCATTTGAATTTTTGTACAAAGGAAACAGGGCTGGTTAATTTTTTATAAAAATAGTAGCAAAAAAATCAAAATGGCCTTACAAAATTTTATATATATATATATATTTATTTATATCATTTTATATTTTATGTATAAATGTATATATATATATATATATAAATACAGTATAGTATAATTTCTTTTTTCTTGTAACGTTTCCACTTACGAGGATGTTTCTACAATTTTCATCAACATAAATGCTCCTTTTTAGCTTCAAAAGTTATTTTTAAACTCGCTCTTTTTCAGCACCATTTTTTTTCCATTTTCTTTTTATTATATCAATTAAATTAATAATAAAATGCCAATTATGCAAATTATATGATCAAGGATATTCCAAATTAACAACAACTATAAACAAATTATTTACAGTAACATGTTTTTTGTTTTGGTTTCATTTTTTCAAAGATTTAATCACTACAGTATGCTTAGAAGAAATAATTCATTCAATCTTCAAATTGTGGCTAATAGGAATTGGGTGGGAATATGTACTGAATTTCCAAACCATGTACTCTAGGCTACATTCTTAATTTGAAGAAAGATTTTTTTTTTCTGATCAAATCCTAACGAGTATTCCATATATATCATGTGTATAAAAATACAATCATACAATCTTCTCATCAATTTCAAAAGAATGTTCGTATAAAGATTCACAAAATGCATTTTACACTGAATATTAAAAAAATATAAAGCTAATTTACAAAGAAAGAGATTACTAGAGCATTTTATAGTTTTGTTCATCGAAGTTAACATGTCTATCGTTTGTAATGGATAAAATTTAAACTGAGGATAGAAATTCTCTTTTTTCAGCTAGAAATTTTATTATGTGACCGGTAATGTTTTTTTGACACTACAGTAGCAGCAGCCAGCTGAAAATCTGTGGAGAATTAGTTCGTACAGAAATAGCGTTTGCACCTTTATTACCCGATTGAATTTGGGGCCTTTCAGATATCGACGAATAAAACGGGGGTGGGGGATCATAAAGCGATAAAATTTAAATATGCACAGCAGCGGAATACCACAGGCTGATAATGATACTAATAAATCCTTCTCGCAAATAAATTAAAAAGTTGGTTCACCAATTTGCAGTTGAAAACTCTCTAAAAAAATGAGAAAATAATTTTCTGAAATTTTTTGCCACATTCTTTGGAACAGCGTTGTTGCCTTGGTCTAGTTTTTCCTTGCATCAATGAAACATAATTGGATTAAACCGGGAAATGTATCCCAGTTCTATGACAGCAAACCACTGATGTTTACAATAAAAAACATATATTACGTAAATAACAGAATCCAATTTTTGTTAGGGAACTGCAAGCCGCGGTTTCCATTGCCGAGTAATCTGTCATTCAAATCAGACACCGCTAACATTTGCAGCTCCCTTTTTTACACACAATGACATCATTAAGATTGCTCAAAACTGGCGTAAGCATTATTGGCCTACTCTGCTAAGAGGAAGCTTTATTAATACCAATAATAAAGTCATCATTGTTCAATAATGGGCATTGCTGTGCGCATCAATGTCATCAACGTTCCCCAAAAATGTTTCAACTCAAACATCAGTCATTACCACAATCATGTAATCACTATATTCTGCTCGGAAAAATTAAGTGCTAGTTTAGCACTTATATAGAATCATAAGTCCATAATGGAAATACATCATGAAATAGGAATTTCTTTAATATGCCAAGGAGTCTCATAACTGTTCAGAGCTCTAAATCTCTAGCCTTGGATATCCTCAGGTGCTAGTTTTTTATTATATTGAATACAATATAATTATTACTAGATGATGTTCACCAGGCCTCACCTTGAAGACAGGGATCAAGGAGCGGGATTAATTCCACTACAATTGTAGACTGAAGCCGACCAAAACAGGCTGCTGAGTTGCGGACACTAGTGACAAGGCAAATAAAGTTCATAAATCACTATGTATTTTTCTGAACATCGCTTTCACTTTCTTTGCCAAGAATAAAAAAAAAAAAGCACCAGTCATTTCGGTGAACGAGCTTGTCCCCGAAGAGATCATCGCTTGTTACGAGAAATAGGTCTCACAAAAAAAAAGTATGTTTTTCTGAAGTCTGTTCTCCTGGCGTTAGGAAGATCTATGACGTTCAGTAACAACTGCAAAGTCGAATCAAATGTTTTGTGGTGCGAGAATAGTTTTTAATGCTTCATTGCATTTTATTTATTGACTGATTCAGACTTAGGTACCAACGAAACAATCTCAGCTATATGTACTGGGTACCTGCCTGCTGAAGTAGCAGGAATATGGTAACCGGCAATCAGCAGCTAGTAATCTCAATTCAGCAATAATTAAGCTTAAAAAAATTACATATTTTGAAACAAACAGCGAAATACTGATTAGAGAAACAAAAATATGCTTTTAATGAATGCGATTTACAAAACTAATAGACCAAAAAAAAAAAGTTAATATACAATTCGCATTTATCTTCTTTACAAATCACTAATGAAAGACAAATATTTAACATCCGCATTGTTTAATCTCTTTTAATATTTATCATTATTATTTACTTTTAATATTTTTATTTAGGTAATATAATTTGTATATTTATTTTAATTTTAGTTTGAAAAGTGTTAAAAGCTTTCGTTATATAATACTACAGTTTTTTCTCTATTAAAGTGGAAAACTTTAAAAAATTATAATATTTAGCAATAAATATTGTTTCTTTTTTTGTATTGAAGCCAAGTGAAAAGTTTCAAAAATTAGAATATAAATTTCCCGAAAATACACAGAATACAAAAATCCTAGTTCCCTTTTTTATTTACAACAAAACAAATAAATTATATTTAATAACAAATAATAAAAATAAAATGCATATATAATAAGCGTCAAAAGATTGGAATAACAGAAATGCAATATATTTTCATTTTAGACCTTTATTGACCTAGTTTCTTTTTTAAAGTTAGTTCATAATGTTTTAGAATCTACTTAGATATCTTATTTTTGGTTATATATGCTAGAAGTAGTTTACATTTCTGTTTGATAATAATTTATTGGTCTTGTTTTTTTTTTAATTTCTTTATGCTAAATACTTCAACTAATTATTTAGACATTAAAATAATGCCTTATGTGAGTGATATCCTAAATATAATTTTTTTTTTTTTTTTTTTAATAAAACAAAATAAATAAAAAAATTACAATGAAAAGTTCTCCAAATAACAAACATAAATAGTAATAATAATAAAAAAATAATAATATTAAAACTTAAATTTAAAAATAATTTGTTATACCTGGGATTGGGGTTGTTTAATAACAGATATCCCAAATTTTGGAAGACATAATCCGAATTTAGTTTCAATACCTTCTAATATTGGTATAGCCGCTTGATAGCCGCCAATATGATCTGGGTTGTGTGTTTTCTCAGTGCTCAGTGCAGCACGTGGTACTTTGTGCTCTGATCCAGTTGGTCGGCTAAATATCATTGATAAAATATTACAGAAGTGAAGATAAACATATAATAAAAATAACTGGTGTGACACATTCGCACGACTTTCTCTTATACCACTTAATAAAATTAATTAAAAATATGGCAGATTTTCTTTTAAATTAAAATTTTCACTTTTATCCTTAACATAAATATACAGGTTGGAGGGGGAAGTACTAAAACTACGCCGTGCTTACATAACACTTCCTTAACATCCTTGTAATACCAATGACGACAGATATCGACACGCCTATAAAAAAAAAAAAAAACCAACAGACCCAAATAGAAAATGATTACACTGTAGAGACTCACAAGAAACACATTTGAATTTTAACGTGTCAGGTTATTCAGAAACACCAGAAAATGTAACCAATGACGTGATATGTTACTATCCATGCAGCAAGCATTCCAAGTTTTAAAAAAAAAACAACTCATTACATCAGTTTTTTGGAAAAAATTCAAAAAACTACAAATAACCTATTGCGTAAAATCGCATTCTGGTAAACCGATTTCCTTCAAATTTGGGGATTGTGTCTGTGCTTTTAATGTGTTATAATTTTGTGAAGTTGGTAAAATAATTTACTAATGTGAATCTTCCGGTTAATGGCTTTTATCCCAAATCTTCGTGTCTGATGCAATGGCAATACCTAAACGGAATTCCAAATTCGAGCGTCCTCGAACTTTGTATTTTTGAGGTACACACAGAGTTACTTTGATTTTTACTTAATTCATTTTTTTTTTTGAGTTATTATATTGATTACCACTGTTGTAAATATGTGTTAGTTACAATATATGTAATATGTAAATGCTGCATGTTGAATAAAGATGATTTAAAAAAAAGAAAGAAAACACACACACTGACTATTCGCTAAAAACCACTTTTTTGGACTCAGGGGACCTCAAATCGTGAATTTTGGGTGAAAAGTCAATTTCGAAAATCTGGCATGATTGCAATTCTTGTTCTTGAGAGTGAAAATGGTACAATAAAAACCATTTCCGGCAAACCAATTTTTTTCAAACTCCTAATTTTGGTATATACAATCCTAATAAATATTATTTAGTTGACAGAATTGTATCATGAACTGGAATAGGACAATGGAAGGAAAAACTTTAATGTTCACGAAGTATTTAGTTAGTTAAATGATTTTTCTCGGCAAAATTTTCAAACAAAAGTGTTGCACCAAGTTAGTGTAGTTAGTGCACCAAGTTCGAAGAAAACTGATGGAACAGTTTTCGAGAAAATCGTAAAAAGTAAAAAATTCATTTGCGGTTGACCGATTTTGATCAAAACCTGCGAAAACTTAAGGTCAAATCCCCTGCGAGAACTTAAACGATATCAAGTTTGAACTTTCTTTACTTTCATTATGCTGACCACACACACACACACACACACACACACACACACAGAGAGAGAGAGAGAGAGAGAGAAATTTCTATAAATCACGTTGTCGATCTCAGGGGACCAGTAATTGCGATATAAACTTCAATATCGAAAATTTGACACTATTGCAATATTTCCTCTCAACAAGTGTAACATTAAGCCGAGTCTAGAATAAAAATCCAAACTATGGTCTAATCCATTTAAGAAATACAATGTTCGGAACAAAATAGGGGAAACAGCTTAAGCTCTTCCACAGACATCCCGCTCTGACCAAAAGTCTTGACCTTAATTTCCTCACAAGCCAAGCAATCTGTCGCAAGATGGATGAGTATTTCTTCCTGCTCTCACAAACTCTACAAAAAAGGCTATTCTGCCTATGCTATCATGCAGCACCAGTATCGCATACAGTTATTGGTAAGAAATTTTCATCAGGAAGTTAAAAAGAGATCAACGCATGATTGCGTTAAGAAGGAGTAGAGGATTCAGAATAATCTCCTATGATACGGCTTGCATCTAATCAAGAATTGTTCCGATAGACATTAAGAAACGAGAAATAGTAGATATTATTTTGCTACAAAAAAAAACAGGTATTGTATGCTCCAGAATTTCTTGAAAAAAACCTTTACCTCCGGAACAGTGGCCATATCCGGCAGAGTAGTAGATATTTTTTCAGCAAATAATGATTATGAACCAGAGTTGTATATAATGGCAGCAAAATTGAAGATGCTCCGAATGAGCAGGAGTGGTAGATATCAAGGGAATGAACAAGAGCTGTGCGGGATTAAAATAAAATTAGCAGACTGGTATTCAAATAACCAGGCAGAATTGTTGTTCATATTAGAAGCTTTAAAATGGTTGTCTGAAGAAAGGAATACACTGGCTGTACAAGGAGTGCCATTATTGATACAGACAGTCAATGAGTTCTGGCTATGCTTAATAATCAATACAAGCTGAATATGAACGTCCAACTTGTTAGAGAACAGCTGAAAGCCTACGAAAAGATGATTGGAAAATAGGGATTAAATGGTTGAAAGAACATTTAGGCATCACAGGAAATGAGACTACAGATTAGACAGCAAAAGCGGCGGCAATGGACATCACGCCTGCAAATTGAATATTCCGTGATTTCATTGTTATATTTCGTACATGACTGCAAGGCAGAGCATGGAATGCTGGAAGGCACAATGGCAGCAATCATAAATGGGCTCTCGTACTAGGAAATACGTATTTTCCAAGTGTTGCCGATAGAATGCGACAAACTTTAAATAATAGAAGATTCTTCTTGCCTCTGCGATCGAAGCCTGGGATCATTTGTTATTTGCCTGTCCACTTTGGAAAGAGAAAGATTTGATCTGATAAAAGATACATTGATAATGGAATCTAGCCAATAGCTCATTCTACAATAATGAATCATCAATTTGTAAAATTTGTTAATAAGATAAATTTTGATATTTTGATAGTTTCGTAAATCATGATAACACTACAATCAATTTAGATTCTATATTATAAATTAAATAATTTAATTCTGACTATAATATTAGTAAAATTAATTCACTCCAAATGTATCACAAGAAATAATTTATTGTTTTAAAATTGTACTTGTTTTTAGCTCAAAGCAGTGAAATAAACTTCCTCAGCATAGAGTTAGTACGTTGAGAAAAAAATATCTACAAAAGGAATCATCCCCATTATATAGTGATGAACCACAATATTAACGGATCCAACCATGACTGAGAGGAATTCATGAAAGAAATAGCATATTTCGCTATTAGCTTTCCAATGAGCATTTTAGACTACCGGCAACCCACTTAGCTCATCCATGGCTAAGAAGCTATATCTGGAAACCTGACAGATATGTGCCAAGAGCGGTCTCGGAACCAATGAGGGGGAGTTCTATATCTTTTCGAACTAGGAAATCTTCTAAGGCATCAAAACGATACTCTGTCAAATGCCCCCCTTACAACATCAAAGAAATACCCTAGAGCATACTCATTTGTCTTCAGAGGAGATTCTAACCACCCAATCAAACAATGCAAAGCACTCTCTTGACGATTTTCCTACGGTAAAAGCATGGTGGATTGGATGGTCCCTCAAAGCAACATCAGTAATGTACCTGTCCACCAACCCTTTCTATAGTCATTAAGAAGAATGACCATAAGACTTATAGGTCCGATTGCCTTAGAATCCGAATGCCTCATGGTTGAGGAGGAAAGACTAGCCTAACTTCCATCCACAATATTGGTACATAAACAAACATTAAGTCAATTTTTAAAATTGCTATCACTACCTTCATCAGTATACCCCCACCATTTTATAACAGACGTAAAACTCGGTCTTGTCCGGGTTGCTGAAATGGAAAGCCCAAACTACTCTATCTATAATAACTACGTCAACCACAGTAACTACATAACTAAATCATCAATACCCTCTGTTAATGGGTTTTTCTTTTTTACTGACTGATTGCAGAGATAATATTCTTGCCCAGTTTAAAAAAAAAAATAAATAAATAAAAAAACCTGGTTTGTAACACTCACACAACTCTTTCTCTTACACTAAATGACTGAAATGGCAAATTGACGTAATTCTTATTAATTTTTACAACCGTCGATGTTTTTATAGAAAGTCAAAGAAAATGAAAAATCTGTTCAGTCAATTCCACTTCCGGTGAATTAATTTGCCTTAAATTCGAAATTTTGACATCATATTTCATTGTAATTAGTACTATGTAGATGACAGAATGATTTAAACTGAAATAGCACTTCAGAGGAAAACATAACCCCACCCCTTCACCCTAAAGTTCTCTTAAATGAACTGTTCCGGAGAAGGTAACAAATAAACGTTGTAGCTCTTTATATGTGCAGTTAAGGTTATAAGTTTAAAAAAAGAATCGTTGGAACCATTTTGGAGAAAGTCGCAAAAAACTGAAAAATCTATTCAGTAAAGTTGCGTTTCCGGTTATCCGATTTTCTTCAAACTCGGAATTTTGGTAACATATTTAATTCTACTTAATATAATTTAGATGAGGGAATTGTATAATAAACTGAAATAGCACTTTATGAGATAACCCCACCCATTCCCCCAAAGCCGCCTTAAATGAATTTTCCCAGGAAAATGTTTCAAATAAAAATTACAGCTCTTAATACGTGTTTTTAATATTTCAATTCTAAAGAAAATTTGAACTATGCTGTTCACATTCATTCATACACAGACAGAGGGGCCATACGCACACGCACAAACAGCCTATTTTCTAAAAACCACTTTTTTGACTCAGAAGACCTTAAAACGTGAACTTCCGGTACAAATTCGATATGATTAAATATAACACGATTACAATCTCTAACTAGGAGTAAGAGAAAGTGAAAAGGATAAGGCGGATAAAATTTCAGAGACTTAAGAGTTAACTTATGGAGAATTAACGAATGAATTATTAGTTCTGAAGCAACTAAACTATTACAAACGTCTGTTTTAAAATGTGGCGCTATTTTTTACTTTTTCTTATCCTAGTCAAATTTACCATATCGAGTTTTCACTGGCAATATCCCTATTAAGGTCCCCTGGGTCCAAAAAAGTGGTCTTTAGAAAATGGTCACTGTGTGTGTGTGTGTGTGTGTGTAAGAGAGAGAGAGAGAGAGAGAGAG
>JAAEAF010014657.1:0-55413 GCA_011037195.1 Triatoma infestans | reverse complement strand
CCCTTAGATTTTTTTCTTCCTAGGAGCTTCTACAGCTCACTGTCCGGTGATGGACAATGTTGTCTGTAACGAGAGAATACTGTCCGGAGGCCGGCAGTGCACTGAGAAGGCTTCGGACGCCAATGACCATAGATGTTGATGCGCCTTAAATTTAAAAAAGAAAAATAAAAGAAATTGCACTTGGGAGAAACTTCTCCCTCCAATAATCTTCAAAATATTAATTATCCCAATAAAATGGTACAATTAAAAGTGATAGATCTATATCTGTATATATAATGTGTATAGATTTAATATTTAACATAATGTGTATAGAATGTATTAATTTGTAACAATTGTATCATACAATGTATGAACGTTGTACTGATTAATAATATAGTATACCCTGTATGGAGTTTAATGCTGTTAGTTAGGTGTGTATGTGTGTGTGTGTGTGTGTGTGTGTTGTAGCACGAGCGCTATTGAAAGGGCTTGGGTTATGAATATGTTCAAAGAGAAGAGAGAAGTATTAAGATATAATGAAGAAGTCACCACTGTTAACAATAAATATATTCACTTAAAATAACAAATACAAGTTAATGGTAATGAATATAAAAAGCCTATAAATATGTGTAATTAAATATTTAGCTAGATTGATTTAAACTTAAATGTTTAACACTTTATAATTGGCACTGATGTTCTTTCTCGAACGAATAATGGTTGAATGCAGAAATTAGACTGATGAAATAATAATGCTTCTCTTGGTAGTTGGTAGCCCTTTATATTTGAATTCTAGAAGGGGTTGAAAGAAAACAGTGGCCTAGTTCTCCGACCTCTCATAGTAACGGTGTCTTATACCTTATACCTGGGACCTTTGTCTAGAGATATCTTTGGAAACTCAGTTTAATAGTCCCTAACAGATTGTAAGTTCATTTCACTACACTAAAATATACTTTATTTTAAGTTAAAATTTACTAAAATATTTTTCAAAATTATTTCAATTTTTCCATTTGCTTCTTCCACGGCAGGAGCATGATGAAAATATTCGTGTATTTTAGAAATTAAAAAAAAAATCCATCGGGAAAGCAAGGCGCCACTAAGATAAAATTACTATCACATTATTACTATAACTATTACTATAACATTGTGTGCAGACCTAATTTATTAGACAAAGAATTTCAATCATTATTATCTATTATTGTCAACAAATTTATTTGCTAATAAACTTGAAGTAATTGAAAAATGGTGTTTCATGTTTTTAAATTAATTAATAAATGTCGCTTTATTTTTATGTAATTACAAATATAATTAAAAATATGTGAATTTTACATTTATTTTTTTTAAACATTCAATTAAAGTTCAATTTACGTGTAACTGAATTTTTTTCTTAAAATTTCCAGGGCTTTTTTTTTCAACTGGTTTTGGTAAAATAAACAAAGCTGCTCAATGGTAATTATCACAAAATAAACATTGTACATACGTATACTTAATTTGTAACCCTCTAGAATTTACCTCCTTTAAAAATGAGTACATTTTCAGTATGTTAACAGGTTGCAAAGCAAGCAAACTACACTTCATCGTGGCTGTTGGGTTTGCCTTCCACTAGGTCAAAAAGGTTTATTTCAAATTTTATTTATTCATAATATTTATTTTGTTGTAACAATGTGTATATTTCTCTGGACATATGGTTATAATTTCATAATTAGCGTAAGTTTTCCAGTTTGACGTAATGATGAATTAATTATAGTTTTCATAAATTTGTAATCCATATATTGGGTTAGGAAGGCCGAAATTCATGTTTACAGTCTAAATAGCTAATCCAACTGGGGACTCTGCCCCTGGGACTTTCTCTTTTTGAAGTATTAAATCAAAATTTGTTGCTACCCAATACTGTCCATAGCAGCCCTCAAACTGTCACTTCATAAAGTGAACCCCCACCCCCCGCTCCCCGCACCGACGCAAATCCAACAGACAAAAAAGTGATGTGAAACACTCACACGGCTTTCTCTTACTATTTTTTGAACTTAAGTTTGCAACATTGCTCCCGAAATAAATATAGAATGAGGTGGGGAGATAATACCTACCCTGGCCGGTAGTAGACTCTCTTCTATATTTCACTATAGTTCAGAATTGAGTGCCAAAAATATTGAACCAACACCATATAATTTGAAATTTAAAACCAAAAATACCCTAGAACTATCTACAGTCAAATTCTGTGGAAAAATTTTTCTTATAAAAGTGATAGATTTATATCTTCACATTTTCTAACTTTAAAGGAAGTCGAAATACGTTATTTTTCTGGAAATTTGAAAAATCTTAGAAAAACCTTTTCTTTAAAGTCGCCCTTCCAAGTTAAACGATTTTCATCAATTTTAGAATTCTACCAATGGGTTCTAATGTATATTTATGTTATGCTTTGTTCATACCTATAGAATAAATCGCGCAAATGATATAGACAATCGAGAATATTGTCTATAAACTTTTAGGAACAAATAGCAAATCAATTTGTAGACTTTGTCCCGCGTCCACAAATATCTCGAGTCAGTATTGGAACATTCTTTGTCATGGCCAGAGACATTACTGCCTGTGAGATCATAGCAAAACAGAAGAAGACGTTGGTAGACATGACAGTTTTTATCAAAGGGATCTGCATTTTGTAATAATTTTTTTGGACAGAGTAGTGGAAGAAAAAAATGAAAGAAAATAAGAATTTTGAAAATAGTTTAGTGAAATAATTTTGTGAATTTTAGCCAGTTCAAACAGTGTATTTTAGTGAAGGAGAAAGAGCCAGGTACTATAACTTAGGTCAATGTTACTGAAGAGACAAAAGGACTAGTAACAGTTAGGATAAGACAATACACTCCCTCCAAACATACCAGCATTATATGAAAAGATTTGAACTAACAATTAGAAGGCATTCTCTCAAGACAGTCTGAATTAGACATTCTACCAGTAAACATCTGTGCCAATTATAAGTTAAAACATAAGAGTTTATTCTAACTAGTTTCAATATATTAATAAGCACATTATTGTGTTATTGAAAAGTACTTAAATTCACTTAGAGAACATAAAAATCCTAAAAACAAACCCTATGGCGTAACAGCCCATGAAGGACCAAGGCTTGCCAGACGGCGATTTGAATGGGGGAGCGTGTGGTAAGCACGCCGCAATTCCCACGCCGTTTAGTTCCGGCCTTCGCTACCTAGGGCGCTACTCTCTGTAGCTTCCCACTTTTTATCGCGATGCTGAATCAACAACGACTTTGCCCTCACGGGATTCTCGAACCCTGAATTCTCGCACGAAATTCGAGTGCGCTAGCCACTAGACCAACGCGTGAGGGCTTAGAGAATATATATTAAAAACAGTGTGATCTCCTTCAATATTTCTAATACTTTTCTCTCTTTCTTAAACTTACACACAAGCCTTTTACTAAATCGTTCACGCCACAAGCTACTACTACAAACATACAACACATCCACACCAATTACATTTCAATAAATTTAGACTGGAAGGTGCCATGGAATTTCAAAATTTCACGTAGTTTACTTCTACAGACATTTTAAAATTAATAAAACAGTTATTAACAAAAAAAGAAGAAGAGGCAAAAGGACGGGGATTAAGGCAGACGATACCGAAGTTTCTGTCTATATGGCGCGTCCAGACCATGAAATGTTGTGCAACAAGTTGCAAGATTTCCATTTGAAATGGGAGACTTATAGACATAAGATTTTTGTCTATGGGTAGTTGCAGAATATGCAAATTGTTCCTGTCTGTCTCTCGGTAATCGCAGAACTTGTTCACAGACATGGGTTGCGCGATTTTGTCTACTGGTTTGGACAAAGCATTATATAGCAATAAAAACTGTATATTGTACTGATGTCATATTTTAGAGGAAAGCATCACTAGTTATTGCTAGTACCCTCCAAAAAAATCAAATGTTACGAAAATATAAGAAATCGATATTTGTGTAAGTAGATAGTATTCAAAGTGTAATGAAAAACATTGGAGCCATGCTTTTGAGAAAATCGCGATAAAACTGAAAAAAAAAGAAAAGTTCAGTAAAGTCGCCATTGGTTCTGGTTGATGGATTTTTGTCCGAAACCTTCGTGTCAGTCGCGATGGTAGTACCTAAATGGAATGACAAGTTTAAGGTAATACACGATTTTTCGCTTTTGAAATTTTTGAACAGAAACTTTTGTATAACTTCTTTGTGATTGATGAAAAATCGAAAGTAAGTACTTGGAGCTTTGCAAGGTTAAAATGTCCGCTATTATTGCCAAAGTGGTGTGGATGTTAAACGATGCTATTGCCTAACCTTTCCATTAAAGATTCCAAATAGTTGTGAGTGTTCAACAAAGAAGAATAATGTTTATTTAATTAGTTGATTACACACAATGTTGAAAGAATGTTTAACAAAACTGAATAGAAATGTTGAAAAGTAGATCATCATAATGTAGAAAATGAGATAGCAATTGAGTAAATGATATATTCTGCCAGCAATAGTACTATACATTCTTGGACATGTACCAGATAGTAAGTAAGACGTGATGTTTACTTGATGACTGCATACATACACCAATGAGATGTGCCTAGTCTAATGATCTTGATAATAACATTGCACCTACTTCACTGATTCACACTTATTATAGCCGTTCTGTATACGTTCTCATTAAATTCTACTTGGTTCTTTCTATTTTTTTTTTTTTCAACTCTCTTTAAGATTTGTTGTTTAAATAAGTAAGAGGCCTTTAGTTCTTACATAAAGATGATGAACCACTTGATGATATTCTCCGAGTTTATTTAATTGCAATCTGTATTTTATAGCAATAAAATAATGGTTTTTTTATGCTGCGTTTTTATTCAGCCTGATGCTATAGAAAATGATGTATCACGTGATGAGGTGTCTATTTTTTTCTTTTTTCATTCTCTCATTGCAATAAGATAAAATATTGAGATTCAATTATTTTCGAAATTCAGTTTTAATCGGAAATATCTGAGTACGAAATTTGTTTTTAGCGAAAGGCTATATGTGGTGAATGAACAAAATAACTTAAAAACGAAAAATAGCGGGAAGATCAAATGTGATATTTAACTTAGATACGACCCAGTCTTTCAGGCTGGAATCTTCACCACTTTAAGCTGTCATCATCTTAAAAATAAGGGCATAACGAGCAAAAGAATGGCGACCTTCTCTGATAGTCAGGCCACACTTTAAGCTTTAGAAGGATTGCTAAGGTATGCCGTAAAGAATTGGAATCCCTGGCGAAGCGCAATAGCCTATATTGGCATAGGTTGATGCCAATGGGACACAAAGGCATTCAAGGAAACGAAGAGCCGATAGATTGGGAAAGGAGGACGCCTCAAGAACGTCCAATGGTCCTGAGCCTTCCTGCAGCATCTCATACAAAACCGCAACATATTTCATTAAAAAAAAAAAACACATTGCAGGGCAGAGGTACTCCAAAATTTTCTTAGAGGCTCTAGTTACAGAGTATTGCCTTTTAAGAGAATATCTACTATGGGCCACTTTGTTGATCCACTATATAGGAAATTTGGTCAAAAGGAAGGTTTCACCTTCTTGGAAAGTACGAGCACTATGCTTAGTTGATTCCAGAAACTTGGCGCCTGTAATTTGGTGCCGAATCTGGGATCGAAAATCCCTTTCGCCTCAGCCCTGGCATATTGTAATAAGATAGGACTGATGTATGTTGGCTTATGGAAGCGTAATGGGCTTTCAGATTCGATCAGATTAGGCATCACTACTGTATCTGACATGAAGGTTTTTCGTCAAGATCTCCTATCGAAAGTTTTTTTTCCAGCTTTTCGTGATTTTTGATTCCTCAAAAATGGATGCATTGATTTCCTCAAATATGATCTTCTGAATAATACATATAAATGCCTATCACTCTAATTTGAAACAAATTTTACAGAAAAATTGATATTTTATGGACTTCTGGGAGAAAGAGAACAATATTTCTGCTTTCCTCGAAAACGTCACTTCAATGTAAGCTATGATACCGCTACTTATATAATACTAGCTAACCCAGCCACGCTTCGCTGAGGCTCAGTCTGATTTTTAAACAGTAAACAGATGTATTACACTTAACATAGGTTCAGCAAGAAAACACAACATTGAATTTAATACCCTACTTTGCGTTGCTGTGCACTGAAAGGAAAGAAAGAATAAATGTTTTTAACTGAAAATCTTTTTTTATTGTAAAGCTAGTGAATGGACTACATTTACTTGTTTGTTCGTTTTCTGGATAAACATAAAGATCAGATGGGTTTCCCGACTCTGGAGCATGCGACATTAAGGAGAAGCCCACGAGAGAAGCATTCGTTTACTAAATTCAAACCGCACACTTGCAAAGTTGTCCTTGCGCTTTATTGATAGTCATAGCGAACGCAAGGCATATTGGAAATTGAGTCGTTTGAACTCGAACGGCATATCTGTCGGAGTGAGTGGTATTAATGGAGGTAGTACGTCTTTATCTTTATGAGGTCCAATGAGAATTGTTGCTTCAATTAGATTATTCATCAATTTGTTAACTATTAATTGTGTTCCATAGCTGATTGATGTTCCGGAATAATATAATTGGCACTCCAATTTTCAAATTTAGAATGTGAGGCGGTAATCCGGGAACATCGAGTAAATTAAGAAATTTCGCAAGTCTTCGAAATGTATGGTCTAATGCTTCCAATGACTTCTTATGAACCATTATACACTCATCCATACAATGATTTAGCATGCCTGAAGAACCTTTCCCATTCCTGATGTTTTAGAAATTTTACATGTTGGGTTTTCTGTGAATTGCATGTTTATGGCAGCTTAAGTGCTGAACGCGCTTTTTACCTCCTTCCATCAACGTAGCGGCAATACCTGAAGAAGCAGTGTTAACGCTATATGGCCATTTAAACGGATTTTAGCTCGGAATTTCCCGTTTCCTTGGGAATTTCGGAATAGAGGTACTTATAAGTAGTTGAGAAAGAGGTTCAAAGAACCGCCATCATCGCAACGCGTCTAAGTCTGTCTAATTCTGCCAATCTCGCGAAACGGTCGGAGAAGTTCACATTTCTGTGCGAACTTCGGTGTAAAAAGTATATATAAACACGCTTATATAGAAATGCAACGTTGTGTAAAAATGTCTAGTCAACCCATCGACTACTTTTCGAGTTTTGCGGCCACAAACATACGGATGCGGTATTTTTATATACGATTCTTATCGTATCCTATCATATCTCGTATATAGATTAACGTGAAATATTTTGCTAGAATTCCATATTAAAAAAATGAAAGTCGGAAAAATGGTCGTACATATTCCACTTAAAGTCTAGCGAGTAAATTCTTCCAAAAAAAAAAAAAAAATCAAAATTTTAGTAAGTTTTGAAACTTGACTTATGATTATTTCGAAGCCTGACGTAATTGTATTTGTTGAAGTAAGCAAGAATTAAATTCAACCCCCACCAAACTAACTAACAATAATTAATATTTGCAAAAATTGTTAAAATAAAATAATTTGTTGCGTAACATGGGAAATATATTTGTATAATAAAGCACGTCAAGTTTTGAATCAATTTGTTTGAACAAAGCGAGTGCAATATTACGCTGTTAAATTGCCCTATAATATATTGAGCTTGGCACAATACTTTATTGTTGGCAGAGAGAGTATTAAGTGTACTTTTCAAGTACACTTTAAAGGCGGAGACATTGTCCCAGGATTGAGTTATATCCTACTTAGTCTGTTCACTTTAATCCATACTGATGCAAAATAAACATTCACCTGCCTCAAACCACTAACATCAAGTGTTTACTATCGTACTTTGACAAATTAGAATTTATATACTTTTTATTTTTTATTTTTTTTTTTTTATTTTTTGTCTACAAAAATGAATTTTAACACTAAAATAAAACAAATAAAAACATTAACTTCTAAATTTTTGTAGTTTTCATTATATTACTGCCAGAGCAAATAATCATTACCAATATTAAAGTTTCAAAATTGTGTTTACACCGAAAATAATGTGCGCTGGATGCGAATATATGTTTTTAGCGATTGAGCTGTGTGTGTGTATTGAAACAGGAACAAATATTTATTTATTTGTTTATACAAACGGGCAAAGCCCAATAATAAAACAATTACAAATTTAGGTATAAAATATTTATCGCACAATTATTGCCCAACTTATAATAAATTACTGTAATAAGTAATGATAATAAAATATATACAAAAAAATGTTCAAAATACTATATATTATAAAAAATAAAATAAAAACTTGATAAAACTATATATGTACAAGAATATAATATAAAATATAAAAGTGCCAAAAATATTTATTTACAAATAAATAGAACGTATTATAAATTTATTTATGGTGAACGTTCACTTCTTATTATGCGACCATGGGCTATGGAGGAGAAATGCGAAGAAGGGCAGACTTAATGATATGAGAGGTAGAATAGAAAATTTCAGATAAGGGAACTAGTGAATGATACTTTTGACAATACTACTGAGTCAATTAAGACCAGAATGTAGGAGATAATTATAGGAGAGATGTACAAAGGTAGGAGGGATGTAGGAGAGATGAGGTACAAAGAAAGTAGAAGAAAATCTATGGTTATGAAGAGGTATACGAAAATTCAGCTGGGAAAGTAATAAACAACATTCACTATGATCATTAGGTAGTTTGAAGATAAACATAAATTCAAGATACTGAAATATATTTGGGGTGTTGAGTTGTTGTGTGTTTGTGGTGTAGTTGGTGTAGCACGAGCGGTTTAGTAAAAGAGTTTGTTTTTGTAAGTTTTAAGAGAGAGAAGTAATAAGAATAATTAAGAAAACACTGGTAGATTAAATTAATTATATTCTTTACAGATATTTATATGCTTATTAATTTACTGAAATTAGTTGGAATAAACTCTTATGTTTTAACTTATATCTGGATTGATTGTAAGAGAGCGACAAACAAGTGTTTTGCTTGAATGTCTGTTACAGACTGTTCTTGAAGCAATGCCTTCTAATTGTTCGTTCAAATCTTCCCCTGTGAGAAGAAGGGGTAGACAATGCTATCAAGGTTCATGAACTCTCCCTGTAACTGTACTCTTCTACCTGGGTTACCCTTTCTGCGAACGAGCTTGCATTTTTCTCATAATTTTGATGATTTCAAATTAATTATATTTTTATATTTCTGGCATCCATCACAATATGTACGGCGTGATTCAAAGAAAGTAGGTTTGTATGCTCTTGTAGAGCCGGTATGTTATTAGAACTATAAGGAATATTTAATTTCAAAGAAATCAGCTTAAAGAATTTATATTGAACATGTTCCAGTGAGTGTTTGTGAGAAAGAAGATAAGGAGACCACAAACAGGTGAAGAAAATTCAAGTTGTGAACGAACAAGAGACAGTAAAGATGTTTAACGGATAAAATATCATTGAATTTACGGGTGTTTCGAGAAATGAAACCGAACAACTTCAGAGCATTATTTACTATAGTCTCAATATGGATGGAAAACGAAAGCTCAGATTGAAATGTGACACCTAAATCATTTATACTGTCAACAGTAGAAAGAGGAAATATATCTTAAATGACAAAACCATAAGAAAGCTCAAATGTGATATTTCGTTTAGATATTACCACTGAATCAGGACACGAAAGTTTCGGGCAAAAACCATCTACCGGGAGTGCTATTTTATTGGATGTTTTATTTCAGTTTTTCGCTAAATTTATTGTAAACAACTCAATGATTTCCTTTTAAACTTTATAATACGTACTATTTACATAAATAAATATCCATCACTACTTTCAGTTAAAATATTTTCCAGGGCAAATTAAGTTTTTTTTGGGAGGGTTCTAGGGGAGCTGTGTGATAGCAAGAGAGAATTACATCAGCAAGAGAGAGCAGACAGACGAGAGAATTAAGAGAGAGAAAGCAGGCCCTCTCTGGTAGTCTCTAACTTAAGCAGGCTGGAGTGGGAGAACCTGTATATAAGCCAGTGAGAGACCTAGACATCTATCTATCTATCAGATTCAACCATATACAACGCATCGTGTCATATCTCTAGTCCCACCTTTTATTCTATAAAAATCATTACAAGTCCAGTGCAGTTTGTGTAAACTTATAGCTATAATATAACAGTGTCTTCATATCTCGTCTAATTAATCAATCCTAATTTCTCTCCCATCAACTCCATTATATTGGTGGCAGCGGTGGGATTGGAACGATATAATAGCAAGAGAGAATCACATCAGCAAGAGAGAGCAGACAGACGAGAGAATTATGAGAGAGAAAGCAGGCCCTCTCTGGTAGTCTCTAACTTAAGCAGGCTGGAGTGGGAGAACCTGTATATAAACCAGTGAGAGACCTAGACATCTATCTATCTATCAGATTCAACCATATACAACGCATCGTGTCATATCTCTAGTCCCACCTTTTATTCTATAAAAATCATTACAAGTCCAGTGCAGTTTGTGTAAGCTTATAGCTACATTGTAACAGTATCTCCATATGTCACTATATTAATCAATCCTAATTTCTCACCTCATCAACTCCATTATAGCTGTAATGCTAAGCTTTTCTAAAAAGTAACATTTCAATTTAAAGTATGGTTCTACCACTTATATAATATTAATATAGATTACAAGCATTGCTAGAATTGCATATTTGAAGAAAATTTGTTAACCGGAAGTGTGTCTTCACAGGATAGAGTTTTGAGTTCCTTTTGGGAATTTCCTCGAATACTTCTTCGTACTTCGAATGATTTTCTTTTAAACTTGGAATGCTCAATGCACAGATATAAAACTTATCACTTTTATTTGAAACATTTTTTATCTGCTAAGATTACTAGGTGGATACTTATAGGTATAGCTCTATATTTCAGGCGGGCTTAACGTCCAACTGGACGGGGGCGGAAGCGCCTACTTTACTATTAACATTTTTTAAACAAATATAAAATTTAGCAGTTTAAACGCTGGACTCGAACTGGGGTTCTCCCACTTACAAGTCCATGCTCATAACCACTACACCAACACCCGCCCCATAGCTCTGTATTTATTCTAGAGCAAATATTATGTAACAATGAAGTTTAAAGAAAATTTGTCATTTTCTATAGAATTATAGTAATAGAATTATACACACCAGATTTTAACTTTCTCTTACGAGTAAGCGGAAGTATTCCGATCATGCCAGATTTTCGAAATTGATTTTTCACCGGAAATACAAGTTTTATGGTAAGCTGAATTTGAAAAAAATGTTTTTAGCAAATGCTCTACGTGTGTGTGTGTTAACAGATTATCTTAAAAAAAAAAAAAAAAAAAAAAGGTCGCAGGAAGCTGAAAATTAGTATTCCATTTAGGTATTTATTTTTTATTATTGTCTCTTGGGAGGGGGCCAAGCCCGTCTCAATCCACCATAGCCCTTTTAAACCCATATAGCTACCTCAAAGTTTGCCTTCTCAGTGCTCCTAGGAAGAAAAAATCTAAGGGCAGCAGCTGGACTCGAACCCCAGGCCTCTGCATCCGCTGAGCTAAGTCCAGCGCGCTACCACTGAGAAAAGTCTAGCGCGCTCCCACTGAGCTAATACTTTCCCTCCATTTAGGAATATTTCGGTACGAGATTCGAGGAATACCGTGCTGTTGTTGGGTTTCTTCAGGCAGTGTGAGTGGAAAAACCTGCAGAAATCCATCGCTGAATGGTGTTCATTAACAAAATACTATACATTGAATGAAAGAAACGTTTATGATTGGATCTTAGGATTCAAAGCTGAAAGAAAATGTGCAATGGTCGAAAGCTGATATGATCGTCCTTGAACATCGCGCGGATGCTGTAGTGGAAGAAAGCAATGAAAATAAATAGTTTAGAGTTTAGAATATTTTACAGTATCCAAAATAGTATTTTGTTAATATTTTATAATTATCTTAGTGCTGTGAATTTACCTTCAAATAGAGTGTATTTTAGAGTCAGGTATATTAAATCTATGTCATTGCTATTGGGAAAACAAAGGCACAAAAATCCCGTTGGGTTAATTCTTTTGTAAAAGAAAATTCCCCCGCTAGAGAGAGATTCCTTAAAATAGTCTGCCTTCAGCTTTCAAATAATACAGTCTGACTTCTGCCTTCAAACAACTAAGTCTGATTCTGCTTCCAAAGCCAGAATAGAACACTTCAGGAATCGCTAAGTGCCAATGATAGATATTTGCCTTTATTCTAGATATACTTCTGATTTATAATTGTGATATTGTAATGTGCTTAAATTTGTTTAGAAAATAATATATTTATTTTAAAACCAGTGGTACTCTCTTGATTATTTATTAATATTTCATTCTCTTTTAAACTTGCATACTTACAAGCCCTTTTGCAAAATCGCTCGTGCTACACAGCCTTCCAGCATACTACAAATACACATCACACCATTACATTACAATGATGCCTTGATCATATATACGATCGGCGGTAACTATGTTAGCAGTGGATCTGTATACACGATGTCTTGAGGTATTATAATGTTTGCGCACCACATGAATTCCCAACCCTGCAAGGAACAACACATGGTGATTAAGATCCAATTTCTGAAATGCTATGAAAATGTACCGAATCTTTCGGGAAAATCGTTACCGGCGACAAGATATGGATCAATTACTTTGAACTGGAGAAAAAGAGACAAAACTTGGAGGGGAAAACATTCTTTGTCTCCAATAAAAAAGAAATTCAAACGGCAGCTTTCTGCCAAGCAGACATACTGTTTCTATTTTGAGATTTGTAAGGATCTCTTCTGGCTCATTTTCAGGAATCTAGGCATACTTTATTTTGCTACAAGAAATTCTGATAGCCACTATTCGAATCAAAACATGACGAATGCTATCAATAAAAAGTCTAGTTGTAACAGAACAATGTTCGCCGCTATGTTTCAGCAGCAACAAACATAGACAAGTGCAAGAAGTGCTCTTCTTAGGGTCCCTTATAGTCTGGGATCTGACGTCGAGTGACTGTCACATATCCAGCCCAATGAAAGAGGCGCTGCGCAGTCACAATTTCATGCTGAAAATAAAGTGGCCGAAAAGCTTTTAGGTAAGAAGTAGGTATGATTAGTTTGTGAAACATTTTAACACTGCAGAGGTCTTATATAGATGTTCATTTGTTCACAATAAATAGAGTTTAAGATGCTAAGTGTGTTTTGCCTTTACTTTTTTGGTTCACCTTCGTACTTTATGTAAGAAAAAGGACATGTCCCAAAAATAACATCATATTTTTATTTTAATCCATACGTACATCTTTCTACATCGGTTATAAATTCTGTATGCATCCTTTTATTTTGCTATTTATTTCTAATATACTCTTTTGTGAACTTAAGAGTTAACTTCTTTATTTATTATTTACGAAATAGTTTTAAAAAAAACTAGGAGGGCACATGGAAAATTTAACTCTCAATATAAACGGTATGATCAATAAATACCATACTAAATGTCCCTTTCGTAGGTACGCATAATTCAGGGATTAACGAGTAAGCTATATCAGTCATCTATGGATTAAGGCTTTATTACTATGTATTACAAGTAGGGCTGCACATTCATTCATGGGAATATGAAACACATATTGTATCGATATTATTACACACATGGATATAGTGTGCTTATAACTAGCACATATTGGCGACATTAATTACAATTTTTTTTTACCATACCCAATTTTTTTTTTTAATTTCATTTCTTCTACTTTCCTATATTTCCATTCCCTGTTGAATTTGTTTATTTTTACTTTAAGCTTTTGATATTTAGGTAATTTTTTATTAACCTTTTTTTCCGCTTTAGTAGCACAATTTTGACTCTAATATTAAATCAAATTCAAGTTCGAGTACAACAACATTTTTTGATCAAGAATTTTTAGTTTCTTTTACTTCTAGTAAGAGGAAGTATTGTAATCGTGTTAAATTTTCGATATCGAGTTTTCACCGGAAATATCCGTTTTGAGGTCCCCATTTTATGGACTTTCGGTTTTGAAGTCCATAAAAGTGATATTTAGAAAAGGGTATGTATGTATGTATGCATTTGAACAGCATAGCTCAAAAACGAAAAACCGTAGAAAGTTGAAACTTGATATTCCGTTTAGGTATCCCCATGGGAATCTGACAGTACGTTATTTGTCAAAATTTCTCAACCAAAAATACCACTTTACTAGTTATATTTTTTACTTTTTTCGATTTTCTCAAAAATGGCTCCAACGACTTTCTTGAAACTTGTTAAATAAACTACACATACAATGAGCTACAACTTTTATTCAAAACATTTCACCGGGAAAATTCATTTAAGGGTACATTTTTTGGGAGGGGTGGCGTTACGGCTTTCTCTAAAGTGTTATTACAGTTTATTAGACAATTCTGTCATTTAAATATTGTTAATTAGAATTAAATATGTTGTTGAAATTCCGAGTTTGAAAAAAATCGGATGACCGGAAGTGGGTTTGCTTTACCACTTTACTAAATGATTTTTTTTCACTTTCTCGCGATTTTCTCAAAAATGGCTCCGACGATTTCCTTCAAAAGGTATATATAAACTACACATACAAAGATATGCAACTTTTCATTTAAGGGCACTTTTAGGGAAGGGGTGGGGTTATGTTTTGCTCTAAATTGCTATCATAGTTGATTATACAATTCTATGATTTAAAAAAAATTAATTAGAAATAAATAGATGGCCAAATTTCCAAGTTTCAAGAAAATAAGTAAACCGGAAGTGTGTTTTTATTAAACAGTTTTTTCAGTTTTCAACGATTTCATTAAATTTGGTACACTAACTATAAAATTAGTCATTTATAAGTTTGCGAACTGGAGTAAGAGAAAGTTGTGTGAGTGTTTCACACCAGATTTTTTTTTTAGATGGAAAACATCAAAAACACGTACAATATATGCATATAAATAATTGAAATAAATTGAAACAAACACCCATCTATCCTTATTTATATAGGTGGTAAAGAGGTGTATATATCACACACGTTACTTTTTGGATCCGGTACGGAATATGGGGCTACTTAGCAGCGCTGCCATCTAGCCCAGAAATCCTGAATTTGCAATATTTAACGTTATTAAGTCTCAGCTCTCTCAGCATTCGTCTTAGAAGTTCTATCGTCATCGAAAAAGCTGAAATTACCTACTGGAATAATATTTTCATTTTACTCCAAATTTTCAATATAGAATTTCCACCATCATTGCACTTTTTGGGGTCTTTAAGGTCCCCAAAAAAGAGTTTTTTTTTTAAATTGATCTGTTTGTGGTAAAAAAAAACCGGAAAAATCATAGGTACTTGATATTTCTTTTACGATCTACCAGGACAGCTCCAGGATAGCTCGACAACTTAGTTGTGACACCTAAACGGTTGTTAAGTTCCACCCATTGCCAAAGCTTTCTAGTAGCTGTTACGTTATTTAACTGCGCCCATAGGTTTCACAATTAAGTTGCCAAGCTATACCTAACAATAAGGTTTTAATCTAAATCAATAGTTGGCGATGTGAAACTTGATTTTAACCTAAGTAATGTTTATTGTGTACTAGCCTATATAAAAACATTATAAAGAGATTATTTTAATTTAAAACAAAAGAAGCAATAAAAAATGGTTCTTTGGCATTCATTAATGGGACATATTTAAAAGAAATGATTAAAAAGATATAACTTTTCTTTTTAAGTGGTTATATATATGTATTTATAACCAATAACCTGAATAATTTTTTTTTTTTTGCGATTTCCTTGATAATTGCTCCAATTTATTATTTAAACATTTATACATTTTTATAAACATTCATAGCATATGCATGATCACTTATCGATATAATGTGACTGTTATTTGAAATATTCTACCGCTTCTACAGCTCCACTATCCAGTGATGGGTAGTGTTGTTTGTAAATAGAGAACACTGCTTGGAAGCCGGTTGTGCATTGAGAAGACTCCGGGGGAAGCAATAGATCTTTCAGGTCGCAATGCACGTACTCTCTAAAATAAATTCGAAAAATTCCCCCAAAGAATTAGATCTCTAATTCGCTATGCCGATCAACCAAGTGAAATTCTAGCGAGTGAAGTAGAATCAAGTTGAAGTTCTAACGATGCTGCTAAAGTACCAAAATGGTACTTTGAAGAAAGCTTAACACTGCTTAAGAATAATCAATTTTTCTAGATAAATGTTTAAAATAAAAGTGATAGCCATTTGCATGTTCAACTAGAATACGAAGATTAAAGAAAAATCCTTGGAGCTATTGTCGAAAAAAATGGGGAAAAGCTGAAAAATTATTTAGTAAATGCGCACTTCCGGTTGATTGATTTTAATCATATATCCAGATGCTGTGATAAACGGAATATCAAATTTGAACTCCCAGAGATTTTTAATATTCCATTTTTTTTTTTTTTTTTTTTTTTTTTTTTTTAGCACCCGAACGGATGTCCAACTGAATATCCGTTCTACAACACCTCCATCAGGTTAAGATCCCTGAGGAATCCTAATACCCTGACGGGCTCTAGAGAGAGTATGTCCCTCTCCTCCAACTGGTAGCTGCCCAGGTTCCTGAACCTTCTCTGAGTGGCAGCCTCGCAGTCTGTTAGGAGATGTAGTGGAGTTTCCTCCAACTTCCCACAGAATCTGCATGAGCTGTCACTTTCCAAACCTAGCTTCACCAGGTGTCCTCTAAATCGGCAATGCCCCGTGAGGAAACCCGTAAGTACGCGGAGCTTGTTCTTGCTCAATCCAATGCAGGCCTCCGACCTCCGTTGGTTATAATTTCCCAAGCAGATCTTGGCCTGCCGCAAACTGAGGAGGGAGTACCAGAGTTGAGATCTCCTCGTCTTCTCTTCCCTGCTAGGTTCCTCCAACAGAAACTGGTCGCTAATCCCACAAAAAGGTTCCGGCCCCAGAAGTGGGGCATAGCGCCTATCTTGGCCAGGGCGTCGGCCATCTCATTCCCTTCAATGCCAACATGCCCCGGTACCCACCAGAGTGCAACTTTGTTCCAGCTGCCCAAATCGTTAAGTTTATCTAGGCATTCCCAAACCATTTTAGAGTTAATAACTGGTGCAACCAGAACTCCAATGGCTGCTTGACTATCAGAAAGGATTACAATCTCCTGATTCCTGTATCCCCTATCGAGGTTAAATTGAACACATCTTCCGATAGCGTATATCTCCGCCTGGAAGATGCTGGGAAATTTACCCATGGGTTCCGAGTGCTTGATACTTGGACCAACCACCCCCGCCCCAGTCCCCTCGAGGGTCTTCGACCCATCAGTATACCATTTAATGGCATGTTCCTTGATGTGCAACAGAGCGGATCCCTCGCTCCACTCACTTTTGGTGCCTAGCCTCGACGAAAAATTTTTAGTGAAGCTGTACTTCTTAACCATACCATCCCTAGTGAGGTGCCAGATGAGGGAGCCCAAAGATGAGAATACCAACTCTCTAACCCCCCTCCCCCCTCCTGCACCACCCCTAGAGATCCTAAGAAGAGCCCCCTTCGCCGCCCTTTCCACCAAATATTCCAAAATATCACGCACACTTCTAGGAAAGAAGTTTCTTGGGGCAACAATGCTGAATTGGAAACTGGAACTGCGCGCCATCACTGGCCTAAGTTCTTCCCTTTAGTTGTCTTAACAAGAAGTGTTGGTGAGAGTATATACTAGTGTGAAAATACTAGAAAATTGAAAACCATTTCTTAAAGTCGCACCTCCGGTTTACTTTCTTTAAGTAATGTTTTTAATGAACTATAATATGCAATAGATATTAGAACAAGACTTTATATTGAGTGAGTGATAATTTAGAGGAGAGCCCTAAATTGCTGCCTCGTGATAATCCCCCCCCCTAAAATATCAATTTTCCTGGAGAAATTTGTCCAAATAAATTGATAGACATTTAGATGGATAAGAAAAAAGTGTAGAAGGCAAAGTTTAAAAAAATAATACCGGAATCATAATTGAGAAAATCCAGAAAAACTAAAAAAGAAAAACATTCAGTAAAGTCGGACTTACGGATGATTGATTTCGACCAAAATTTCTCGTTTTTTTTTTTCTCCACACCATTCGGGCGGTTCCTGACCTACGCTCACACCCGCCCAGTGAAGCCATCGACTTCAGAAAGAGAAGGAAGAAAAGAAGGAAAGTAAAATCCTCCCTCCTCTGCCCCTCCTCCCTCCTCTCCCGCCACTCCTCCCGCCGCTCATCCCTCCTCCCCCTTCTCCGCTTCTCCTCCCTTCCTCCGCCACCCAACTCAAGTAAGCAGCGCGGAAACACGCTATCCAAAGGGACCTGATACAACTAAACATCCAAACAAAACAAGAACAGAGCCGAAGCAGTACCCAACAACAACCCATACATTCAAAAAGAAATAACAACAACGATAAACACAATACCAGCAATAGAACCACAAAAATAAAAATAAAAAAATCTGGTGTGAAACACTCACACAACTTTCTCTTATTCCAGTTCTCAAAATTATAATTGACAAATTTTATAGGTTGCGTATCAAATTTAATGAAATTCGTCGAAAACTGAAAATACTGTCCAGTAAAAGCGCACTTCAAGTTTACTAATTTCCTTGAAACTCGAAATTTTGGCCATCTAATTTATTTCTAATTAATTCTGTTTGGATAATAGAATTGTATAACCAACTATGATAGCACGTTAGAGAAAAACATAACACCACCCCTCTGTGAAAATAAAATAAATAAACAAATAAAAATAAACCACCCAAAGCAATCCCACCCAACCTGCCCTAACTCCGCCTTGCAAGGCCCCATGACAATCGGCGCTCAAACGCCTCGACCGCAAACTCCCGTAAAGCCTCGTAGACCGGGCCATTTTCCAATAACAAAGGAAGAGAATATTGTTATTCAAACTGAGGTGAAAACCCATTTTACGCCACATAGAGGTTGTCAGATCATCGTACATGCTGCAGGATAAAAGAATGTGCTCCACGGTCTCTTCCATTCCCCAACGACAGTTCCCATTATCACCATTCTATACCACTTGCCGTTCATAAAGCCGTGACCCGTCACTAACCGAGATACGGTATATGAAAGTACCTTCGGAACAATCGAAAAGGCGCCTGCCTTTGGCAGAAACAAAAACGTGGTCCTGCCCTTCGTGGAGACCCTCTACCATGATTCCCATTCCGCCTTCCACTCCTCCTCCAACCTCTTCTTACCCTCCTCTCGCAGTCATAAACCCTGGTCTCCCCCCCACATCCACAGGCACAGAAGGAATCCTAACATGCCCAAAATTTCTTGTCAGCTGTAGTGGTGGAGCTCAGGTGAGTCTTCCTGCAATATATCATGTGAGCTGCCTGTAATTTTTCGTTTTTAAGGTTCGTATCTACAAAACACATTACACCACTTGCTAAATTTATTTTCTACATCCAGAGCTCTTCAATACATGAATTTGATGAAGATTTCATCAAAACTTTGACACATTCGCAATAATATCTACTTACAGCAAAAAAAAAAAAGTAACAATTTTTAATTTTCAATTAATATTGTAGCAATTAGATAAAATAAACAATCGAATACAACGCTAAACTCATTACACAATTAACTGTATTAAGCGGTGAGGCGAGAGTGATAGAAATCACAGATATATATATGTGTGAGTATGGCAAGTCAGGCACTGCTAGTGACAAGCACATACTTGCATTTTAGCGGGAAGAGTTTAATGCTAGGGGCGAGACATATTGATGTGACTTTAGTACTTAAAGTTGGAAGTTTAGAGTACTTGAAACAGAAACTAGTTAAAATTTGCTGGTAAAGTTTTGGCCGATTAAAGAAAGTAGTTCAAGCCTTTAGATCAAGTTTTTGTATTTGCTACCATTACGCTGGGCTTATTAACTAAATATGAGTTATTTACTTTTATATAGACATTCTAGTACCAACTAGGAGATGATAATAACACATGAACTTCAATGAAGTTTAACTGACCGAACAAATACAAACACCTTTTATCTTAGTCCAAAATAAAACAAAAAATAGCATTAACCTCAGCCTGGAAAACACTGATCCATTCACCAAGAGATCTTCTATCTCAAAATAGAGCGCAATCCCAGAGCGACAATCCATAATGGAACTGTCTGTCTATCGCCGAAGATTTCGGGCTGTTCAGGTTTACTCCAGACTAGGGATTGTAAATTTACCGAACTTTTTCATTTACCGGTAATTAGGTAAATGAAAATTAAAATACCGGTAAATTTTTTTTCCCTGAAAAATAAAATTAAGGTGATAAAAAAATCTAAGTCATTTTGATTTCCATTCACATTTTTTATTTCAAAGATATAGAATATAAAAAAATATAAATATTAAAGTGTTATTCTAAACAAACTTTCGTGGTTTTTTGCTTGTGGAACTGACACTTCTTGAAATTCTCTTTTTTGTTTGATTAGGTACATACAGTTTCTGCTTCATTAGTAATTCGACAGTAGGTATAGAAGTATCAATATTTTCATTGTCTGACTTTGAATTGGAATCCAAATCAGGATCATGTTGGTGAGTGACTCTGACTACTATCAACAATTATCTAAAGTATTTCAACAATGCTCTTGATTATTATTGCTTTACTGTTTATATTAAAAAATGTTTATATTAAAAATTTTTTTGACCCGACAAAACCAAATTAGGGTCTGTCAAATAGTGTAATATGTCTGAATAAACAGTCCTTCTCTCTTTTATGCTATATATTAATGTTTTTTTACTTTCTCTTACTCCTAGTAAGAGGAAGTATTGTAATCGTGTCAAATTTTCGATATCGAGTTTTCACCGGAAATATCCGTTTGAGGTCCCTGAGTCCAAAAAAGTGGTTTTTAGCAAATGGTCTGTGTGTGTGTGTGTGTGTGTCTGTGTGTGTGTGTATGTATGTGAAAACGAAAAATCGTAGAAAGTTCAAACTTGATATTACGTTTAGGTATCACCATGGGATCTGACGGTGCGTTATGTGTCAATATTCCTCAACCGGAAGTACCACTTTACTAGTTGTTTTTTTTACGTTTTTGCAATTTTCTCAAAAATGGCTCCGAAGATTTTCTTTAAACTTGCTATATCAACTACACATACAAAGAGCTACAACTTTTATTTGAAACATTTCTCCAGGAAAATTCATTTAAGGGCACTTCTGGGGGAGGGGTGGGGTTAGGTTTTCATCTTAACTGCTGTTTCAGTATATTAGACAATTCTGTCATCTAAATAATGTTAATTAGAATTAAATATGTTGTTGAAATTCCGAGTTTGAAAAAAAATAGATAACCGGAAGTGCGTTTTTACTGAAATATAATTTTCAGTTTTCTGGTATTTTCTCGAAAATGGCTCCAACGATTTTCTTTAAACCAGGGTTGTTAACTATACATATAAAGAGCTACAACTTTTATTTGAAACTTTCCCCTGATAAATTCATTTAAGGGGATTTTGGGGGAGGGGGGTTATGTTTTCTTTAAAATGCTATCACAGTTGATTATACAATTCTGTCATCCAAATTGAAATAACTAGAAATTAATATATGACCCAAATTCCGAGTTTCAAGGAAATTAGTAAACCGGACAGTTTTACTGGACAGTGTTTTCACTTTTCGACGAATTTCATTAAATTTGGTACACTAACTATAAAATTTGTCAATGTTAATTTTGAGTACTGGAGTAAGAGAAAGTTGTGTGAGTGTTTCACACCAGATTTTTTTTTTTTTCAGTCAACGCTTAAAAATGTATTCAGTATTATTATTTAAAAATGTTCCTTTTCAATGTCCCTTTAGCCCTTTTAAATATTTTCTACATAAAAATTTCTAGTATGGATTTACCGGTAAGTTTACCGAACGTTTTGTTATCAATCTATCGGTTAACCGGTATACAATCCCTACTCTAGACGGATTCTCAATCTTAACCACTCTTCACTAGAAGGTAATGTGATACTGAAGAACGATCGAAAATAAGAATCATCAACATTCTATCAGTAGGAAAATCTATGTAATAGGGATCTTTAA
Organism: Triatoma infestans; assembly: GCA_011037195.1. NCBI lineage: Eukaryota > Metazoa > Arthropoda > Insecta > Hemiptera > Reduviidae > Triatoma > Triatoma infestans. The sequence goes on along the minus strand of JAAEAF010014657.1, from coordinate 33,461 downwards.
AAAACAACTTGCGTTGAATGGTAGAATGATCATATCGCTTCCTTGCCAGTAATCTGCCTATTTAATTCTATAATACGCTTTCATGGCCAGGTTTTTCACGTCGACAGAGAGAATTGGGATTCCACCCTGTCCGTATCGCATCAATCACCGCCAGAGATCCGAGGACTATTCTGGTGCTCAAAACTTCATTATCATCCCCCCCCTCCTGTATCTGTAGACCTATCATATTACCCAATATTTATCTGGCGGTATTGTGGCAAAGCTCAACTTTAGGCTTCATTGTAAATTATAATTTCATATTACTGAGGCTTGATAGCGTAGTACATTGCAGCTTACAATTTAGTCAAATACAAGTTAGTCTTCCAGATTTCCTTTGAGCAAGCGGAACTATTTTACAGCTAGATACTGTAAGCACCAACAAGTGTATTATTGATCTAATATCTAGTATTCGATATCTACTTTAGGATATCTAAACTTTATTTAAAATACTATATTTGCCAATTAGTTCTGTAATAAGAATTGAAGTAACAGCCAGCCATGTGAGTGTAACCACTCCAGATATTTTGTCCTTCATTAAATGCCATTATTTTAAAAGGGCAGCATGCTCCTGTAAACTTTAACCAAATTTATTGTGGGTATTATGTGGTATTTGCGCTAGTAGAGGCCAATACGGTAGATATTAATGAAGCTTAGTCGTATATTACCACTTTATATTAATTTACCATAAGCTCTGTCGTATTCATTTACATACATAATTCAACTAATAACACTAAAGTAGGTTAATGATAAAAATCAGTTTCATAATTTTTCTTAAATTAAAAAATTCAATTGAAAAAAAGAATTGAATTTCTAGTTATTCACTTAATCCGTTCCTAAAATTTTTATTAACCATTTACTTGAAGCACCACATTGTACTGCATAAAGTCCGCCATGTCGCCAGGGTAATTATTATCACAATACTTTAAAACTGATATAAAAAGAAATAAAATTTACATATAACTAAAAGTTAGTGTGAAACTAAGTCTCTGTACGAGTCTGTGTTGGCACACTGTCTGAAAAACGCATCCTGAAGATGGGCGAACGCCCGAAACCGGTCGATGACCACAAAACGAAGCAGGCTACCACGGAAAATGTCTCTGATGCTTTCCAGCTCTGCGGAACCAACCACCACAACATATAACTGAAAACGTTTAGATTTTGTAGAAACACGTTGTAAATATTTCTAATTTTAATAAAAGAGAGCGGCCACAGGGAAGCATTCTGGGCCCTGTTTTCTACACAATATACACTAGCTACACAGATGATTCTGCAATGCTTTCCGTACACAAAGACGGTTCTTCCTTGGAATCAGGGTTCAAGAAAATGAGAATAAAGCTAATTGAGCAAAAATGTGAAACTAACACTTTTATTCTAAGCAAAATTACCTGTACTAGAATAGAATTCCTCTTTCTTATGTTTTAATGTTTCCGCTAACTTGGGCTGAACTTTGTGAAACGCTTGGAGTAGAATCTTTACACTAGACTGAAATGACAAGCTGTGAACAACCAACATTTGTAGTGAAGCAGTGAACATTTTTTTGGTTTCTGCAATTTTCTCTAAGAAGGCACTAAGAGGTTTCGTTAAACTTGGCACTAACTAAATTCAGAGACTTACAAATTGTTTGAAACTTTCTCCCGAGAAAGTTCCTTTAAAAGGAAGTTTTGGAGGGAAGGATGAGATTACGCTTTCTTCAAAAAAAAAATAAAATTAAATTCCTTTTATTGAATTAAGTTTAGATTCTCGCATTGATTTAGCATTGAAGACAACTAAACATTTGATAGAAATTATTGGTTTCAAGAAAACTTTTCAATAATAACTGTATAAATTAGGGGCGGGATTAGCTAAGTGGTTAGCGCGTTGGATTCCCACGCGGAGGTCCCGGGTTCGAGTCCAGTACTACCCTTAGATTTTTTTTCTTCCTAGGAGCCTCTACAGCTCATTGTTCGGTGATGGACAGTGTTGTCTGTAGCGAGAGAACCCTCAGACAGTGTACTGACAAGTCTCCGGGCGCTAAAGACCATAGATGTTGAAGCGCCTTAAATTAAAAAATAAATAAATCAATCAATCAATTGCAATAAGAGAACGTTGTGTGAATGTTCCCTTCTGATTTATTTATTTATTAATAATATGCTGAATCCAGCAAATAAAGTGAGAGGATAAGGCAGTACAGCCGCCTAGTTTAACTTCTATTTAAAATAAAGAGCAACCTTCAAATAATAAACCTAAAGAATCTTGACGCAGACTTTTGGTATGGAGTAGCAAAAACAAGTTTGCATTGGTAATTAATAGAGGAACTTATTAGAGATACATATTTTGCAATATCGTTGCTTTAGAACTTTATTAAACTTGATACTAATTTAAACTTCAACCTGCATCTTATTAAGTACAGGTTTTACCTTCAATCAAATTAAAGTCATATTTTTATAACTTTCTTTTTATACATTAATATTTAGAAATAAAAACTAGGTTGAATTAAAAAGTTAAAAAATAAATAAATATTCCATTTCTATTAAAATTGTAATTAGTGGTTTAAAAAATGTTTTGATGTTCATTACGACCGTTGTATTTGATGTTGTAAAATGAATGTTGAGGTTTGATCACAAAATTTTTTTTTTTTTCCAAATATTCACCGACGTTTCGGCAAATTTATTGCCTTCCTCAGGGTCTGTTCAAAGAATTATAGAACAAATAAAGAATTCACAAAAATATTTAAAAAGTAATAAATAAACTAAATATACTGGGTGTCCCATTTAAACGGGCCACTTTTGAAATAAGTCTTAATCGAAGGAAGATATCAATAAAGTGAACATAAAGTTTGTTGAAGTTTTTTCGCTCTAGTTTATGATGGTGTTAATGTTTTTTGATTTTATTGCTCCTTACATCATAAATCGGTGATACAAAATGGCGATTACCTTTTGACCTCCTCACTTTTTATTACTGTCAAGAAAATTATTTATAAAATAAAGAAAAATGACGTTAATTTCACTTCAATATTCCAAACCGTTAACGAGGTATTCAATCATAAAGATTATATTTTGTCGTTTTTTTTCCTTTTTCTCTGTTTCATAGATTAAAATTAAAAACGGATTTTCTTAGTAATTTAGAATAAATAAGAGAGTTCAAGTGCTGATAAAATTTAAACCTTTTTTAAAACCATAAGTGACTTAAAAATCGAGTAAATCATCATTAAAACAAAACAAAATATTCCTGTTTATTTGCAAAAATCGATAAAAAAATATTTCCTATTTATTCAAAATGACCTCCTCGGCTTAAATGACACATACGCAGTCGCTGCCCACATCAGATGAAGTTGCTAATCGTATCATGCCTGTTGGAATTGCTAAGCAGGTTTAGATTAAGCCTTCTCTATGTACTTCTGGAGTTGTTGGTTCCTTAGGATAAATTTTTTCTTTCAATATCTCCAAAGAAAAAAATCAAGAGGGGTAAAAACTGGTGATGAAAGGAGGCCAGCTTACTAAACCCTCTCAACGATCCAGCAGTTACTGAACATCTGAATCACTTCTCTCCTCGTCACTAGCATACTGTGCGGGTCAACCATCTGTTAGAACCATAATCTGTTCTGACATTCAATGGCACTTCCTCCAACATTTATTGTAACCCTTAGGGAATAAAATTAGCGTATTTTTTCCCCATTTAAAGTACCTGGCAGAAAATATGGGCCAATAACTTTGTCCCCAACTATTCCGCATTAAATATTTACAGCCAGATGTTCAGTAACCGCTGGATCGGGAGGCAGAGACCGGTAAGCTAGCCATCCAGATCGCCAGATTTAACCCATCTTGATTTTTGTCTTGGGAATATTTCAAAGAAAAAAATTATGCTAAAGAACTAACAACTCCAGAAGCACTTAGACAAGACATAATGCAAACCTGCGTAGCAATTCCGGCAGACATAATACAATTAGCAACTTCATTTGTTGAGCAGCGATTGCGCTTGTGCCGTTTAAGCCGAGAAGGTCACTTTGAATTAATAGGAAATTTTTTATCGATTTTTTATCAAATAAACTGGAATATTGTTTTGTTTCAATGATGTTTTATCTGATTTTTAAGTCCCTTATGGTTTTAAAAAGGGTTTTAAATTTAATTAGCATTTCAAGTCTCTTATTTAATAAAAATAAATAAGAAAATCTGCTTTTAATTTTAGTCTTTTATCTTTTTAATTTTAATCATAGAGAAATAAGAAAAAAACGACGAAAATTTAATCTTTATGATTGAATATCTCGGACAACGGTTTGAAATATTGAAGTGAAATTAACGACATTTTTCTTCATTTTTTATTACAGTTTTCAATACAATAATGAAAAGTGGGGGGTCAACAAGAAATCGCCATTATCTATCACCGATTTCAAGTGTAGGCAGCAATAAAATAAAAAAACGCTAAACCAGCATAAACTAGAGCGAAAATACAAACTTTATGTTCACTTTTTTGATAACTTTCTTCGTTTAAAAGATATTTCAAAAATGACCCGTTTATATTGGGCACCCTGTATATAAAAAACTGAATCTATCAATAAAAATATTATTGTAACGGCAAGAGAGAGAACACAAGCACGACCGAGAGAAAACAGACTCTCTTTGGTACTCTCTGACTTAAGCAGACTAGAGTGGGGAGAACCTGTATATAAGCCAGTGAGAGATCTAGGCATGGATCTATCAATCTATCAGATTCAACCATATACATCGCATCGTGTCATATCTCTACTCCTAACCTTTATTCTAAAAAAGCATTACAACTCCAGTGCAATTTGTGTGGATTCTACGAGCATATCTGAATTTTTTATTGCAAATATTGAACCTTGCGGTTAAGCACAAGAGAATCCACTTCCAACTTTACAAAACCTTGTAGATAAATCAACTACTGACGCCTTCATCAAATCTTTACCTAGTTCAATTAAGGCTCAGGTACAGATAAAACTTCCTATAACCCTGGATGAGGCACAAGCTTATGCCACAGCCCTTAGAGATATTCAAAACGTAGAACCGCAAGGTTCAATATTTGCAATAAAAAAGTCAGATACGCCCGTAGAATCCACACAAACTGCACTGGACTTGTAAGGCTTTTATAGAATAAAGGGTAGGAGTAAAGATATGACACGATGCGATGTATATAGTTGAATCTAATAGATTGATAGAGCCATGTCTAGATCTCTCACTGGCTTATATACAGGTTCTCCCCACTCTAGCCTGCTTAAGTCAGAGTGTACCAAAGAGAGTCTGTTTTCTCTCGGTCGTGCTTGTATTCTCGTTCTTGCCGTTACATCATTTATAGCAAATTGAAATTTATTTTAAACTATTGCTATTATTGCCAAAAAACATCAAAATTAATCTACATCTCAACTATTAAAATTCAAAAAAAAACCCCTGTGGTATGGAAGACTGAAAAATATGAAAATCTAACATAAAAAGGTGTACATACAAAAATTTTCCTTTTTGAATTTTTTAAAAACTATATCATGTGCTATACCAACATCAAGTCTTAAGGAATAAGGTTGTGTCGATGCTTTTAAAGACCAAACACCAACATCTATTTTATATCAAATACAGCGGTCATAACGAACATCAAAACGTAATTTTGTTTCATTTAAGAATGGAAATAATGATGATGATTGCTATTATTAATTATTATTATTATTCTAATTAGATTTTTCTCTTATGTTGAAATTGGAATTTAAACTATTGAGCGCTTTCTTTGTCATTTCTTGCAGTTTGCTTATTTCTTCTCTTCAAGAATTAGGCCAATTTCCCGCAGGTCCATAGTCTACTATGGGATTGTTGCCACATGTTTAAATTACACGGAAATACTGGAGCCATTACCCAGCGGTTTACCTAATCCAATTCTTCTTGTTTTGTAGTTAACTCCTTGCACATTTTACATATAGTAAAGAAAATATTTGTAAACATATAATCATAATAAAAATTAATAAATCTTGTTCCATCCACTATTTTTAAAAAAATTCAGCTTCCACATTTATTTATGCAATATACTGGTTATGTATTTCGTGTTTTTATTTTGGTAAGCTTCCTCTATTAATTAATGTAATAAGTTATTTTTCTTTTGTTTCCTGTATCTTTTTATCTTTAACATATCATGAGTAAGAAATGGGATATAAAGCAGAGTAGATGATATTCTTTAAGCTAGAGGCACGTCTGGGTTCGAACTTTGTGAAGTAATTCACTGAAATTTTATCAATTCCAAACTGATAGAATTCCAAATAACTCAAAGTAATAATTCTATTAAATTTTAGAGCTCGAGGCCTCCCAAAGGAAATTAATTCAAAATACAACAAAAAAGAAATCAACATAAAATATAAATATAAAGTATATAAAGTAGAAAAAAGTTATAAACAATTCTTAATTTATCAAAAAAATTAAATATGAATGTAGCATATAAATTTTGAACGGTAGTTGGACAAAAAACAATTTCATTCTTACTATAATATAGTTAAAGTTTATCAATTTTTTTTCCATCAAAGTTTTAACAAATGTTATTTGACTTTAATATTGTATAGACGAAAGAACCAAAAATAAAATAATAATTTAAAAAAAAAACAAAAAAAAAACAGCACACAGAATCAATCCCTTACGAACAATTTTCTCGATAAAAGTTTAAAACAAAACCGGTGAGATTAGCCCAGTGGTAGAGCGCAGTGTATTAGCAACACGAAGGTGCACGGTTCAAGTCTAGCGATGCTGCCCTTAGTTTTTTCTCATTCTAGGAGCCGCTACGGTTCACTACCCTTTGCATATGAAGTGTTTGTAACAATGCAATACTGTCTGGAGGTCGGCATTGCACTGAGAAGGGGGTCCGGAAAATTTGAGGTAGCTATGTGGGTTCTTTTGGGTCAATGGGGGGGGGGGGCTTTGGATAGCGTAGAAGGCTTGTTCTTTTTTATTTATTTATTTATTTATTATTCACCTGTACATATTATAACGCAGCCAGTGGTGCCATCTAGGAAAGAAGGCAGGTACCTAAGGTTCCCTTAGTGGCCGCTGGAAGCGCTGGTGGCGCTCGTTTTCTCTAGAAAAATCAATGAAGTTCTAGAAGATTCTCCACTGGTATAAATAGTGGAACCACAGAGAGTTGAGAGAGTTTTTCCAAGTACAACCGAAGTCACTGGTTTGTGAAAAGTGTATGTAGTGAAAGAACAAAGTCGAAAAATAATAGTTTAAAGTTTCTGAATATTTTATAGTATCCAAAATTGTATTTTTGTTAATATTTTATAATTATTTTAGTGATGTGAATTTACCTTCAAAAAGTGTGTATTTTAGAACCAGGTATATTAAATCTGGTCGTTGCTATTAAGAAAACAAAGGCACTAAATCCCGTTAGGGTAACTCCTTTGTATAAGAGAATTCCCCCGCGAGAGAGAGAGCAATTCCAAAGAAGAGAGTCTAATATTAGCTTTAAAAGAGTAAAGAGTACACAGTCTAAACTCAGCCTTCAATCAATACAGACGTAATTCTACTTCCAAAGCTAGAACACTTCAGGAATCGCCCTCTTCAAATCAGTGCCAGTTATAAGTTAAAACATAAGAGTTTAGCATTTAATCTCGATTAATTAATTGATTTTTACTTAATCGCTGTGATATTATAAAGCTATTTAAATTCAGTTAGAAAATATATTTATTTTATAATCAGTGGTGCATTCTTGATTATATTCTATCTTTATCTCAAGCAAACATACAAGCCCTTTTCGCTAAAACGCTCACGCCACAAGCTACCTATCTATATACACATCATACCCCATTACATTACATGTATAAAAAGTGAACAAAGTGAACTTTTATGGTTTAAACTGTGAAGTAATTATTATTAAGTGTTGTATTTTGTAATTTATTGTATATAACAGTAAATTGGTGTTTTCTTTATTGCTATTTTATTTATACGAACCCATTTAAAACTAGTTGCAGTAGCTAGTCTAAACTAGAGAAAAACGTTACAATATTATATACACAAAAGGTACCTCAAGGCCGTCTATTCTACGATGACAACAAACAAAACTAAACATTTAAAAATTAACAAATAAATTAATAATTTACTATATGAGAAACTTTACAATTGACCTGTTCAAGTGGAGTGTTGAACATACACTGAGTCAGTTCAACACTCCACTTGTGCTCTATTAACTCATTCAAATTATAAAAACCGTTTTTTATCAAGAATGAAATTTTATTACTAAGTAATAAACTATTTAAAATTAATTTACTATTTTAAATTAATTTATTTAGCTCCAGTTGACATATTTCCTCCGGAATGCTACTATAAATTTTCTTCGATATAGTGCCGGAAGTTTGTTTGTATCTCTCCAGTCTCTTAAAATGATATGTCAAGATTTTCATTATTTTTGGTACTATAGGTGTAACATCTTTCTGATTTGTTTGTTTTTTGTTACTTTTTGTTTCAGTGCATGTCTAAATACAAAAACTGATGACGAAATCATCACACCAAGTTACTGAAACAAAGTGTCACGAGATCCTTTTTTTCCTCATCGCTATAACAGCTTCTTTTTTTTTTTTTTTTTTGGAGTTAAAAATTGCAGTTGCATCAGATGAAGCGTCCCATACTTAATGCCATAGGTAATCCTGGAATGAAAAAGCCCCGAAATAGGCTAAACTCAATACTTCCATAGACACCTCTTCTCTCAAAGACCTTCAAAGGCTATTAAAATAGAAAATAGTTACACAGTTGCAGGTAGTAAGTAAACACTATTTAAAGAATTCCGTTCGAGTCTTAAAAAAAAAAAAAAAAATGCAAAAAACTGAAAACCGCCGGCCAACCAAATTTTTTCAACATGGAACTTTTGACACACAAGTAATTTTTATTATTATTTAGATCATAATTCATCAAAAATCATAATTTATCAGAGACATTTTCCGTGGTAGCCTGCTTCATTTTGTGATCATCGACCGGTTCCGGGCGTTCGCCCATCTTCAGGATGCGTTTTTCAGACAGTGTGACAACACAGACTTGCACAGAGCAAATTAGTTTCACACTGACTCTAGTTAGTGTTGTCACACTGTCTGAAAAACGCATCCTAAAGATGGGCGAACGCCCGATACCGGTTGATGACCACAAAATGAAGCAGGCTACCACGGAAAATGTCTCTGATGCTTTCCAGCTCTGCGGAACCAACCACCACAACAAATCATAATTTACTTTGGACGAAAGCATAACGCTATTCCTATCCGAGAAGCACTCCAAGAAACGAATTATCTTTCGTTAAAATATCACATTAATAGTGATATATCCGCATCCATGTATAAGTGCGTACAAGACTTAGAATTAGAATTAGAATGCTGCAGGGGGGGACTAAAACCCAGGCACCGCAGCCTCCCAATGAGGCTTATTGTGCCAACCCCTAAAACCTAGCAGCGGAAGCCCCCCCTCTTCATGAGGTCCAGAACCTTCCCTACCAGTCCCTCCTGGAGCACGATTTCCTCCGGTCTCAGCGTGCCGAAGATCTCGTACCTCAGTCTAGCGATTGCAACACAATCAAACAACAGGTGAGAGGCCGTCTCTTTCTCCTCCTGACATAGCCTGCACAAGGGCTCTGCTTCCAACAACCCCACCTTGTGCAGATGCTTTCTGAACCTGCCATGCCCAGTAAACAGGCCCGTTATCAGAGAAATCTGATACCTGCTTAACCCCAGGATGTGTCTGGTTCTTTTATCACACAGCTCTGGCATAGCCATCTTGCCGTGTTTTGCTCCAGTACTCAGCCTCCAGTATCGGTTATGTTCCCTCCGAGTCCAATCTCTCAGAGCCGCACTTACCATACTTTTGGCCACCCCTAGAGCAGGTTCCGGTCCAAGGAAGGGAGTATTCGCTCCCTCCCTGGCCAGTTGGTCGGCTATCTCATTTCCCATAATCCCCTTATGCCCGGGTACCCATATTAGCCGCACTTTATTGTGCCGGGCTAATGTCTCCAGGGAGTCTCTGCACTCCCTGACCAAAGGGGAGATGATTCTGAACGCCCGAAGAGCATTTAGCGCCGCCTGGCTCTCCGAGAAGATGCATATCTCTCTATTTCTAGAGTCCATACGCAGGTTCTCCTCACCGCAGATCTTTATTGCATAAATCTCAGCCTGGAACACTGTGGAGTATCCCCCGAGAGGCCTCGCAATGCGTACCTTCGGTTTGACCCCATAGATCCCGGCTCCAGTTCCGCAGGCCATTTTGGACCCATCCGTAAACCAGGATCCCCCAATCCGGCCCCGTTTCTCCCAGCTTTTAGCCCACTCCGATCGTGACGTTATTATCACCTGAAATGGGAGCTCAAAGTGGAACGTTGGACAACTCACCTCCCCAACCATCCTAAGGATAGGGCCAGGGTCTACCTTCTGAGTATGTCCAAGTGCCTGGCTAGGGAGCTTATATGCTTCCATTGGCCATTGTTCATTAGCCTGTACGCACTGGCTCTCGCCTCCGCCTGTATCAACAGATGAAGAGGAGGCAACCCCAGTAGGACCTCTAATGCAGTCGTCGGGGCACTACAAAACGCCCCCGAGATCAGCATACACGCCAGTCTTTGAACCCCAGAGAGGCTTTTCCTCGCGCCTTGCTGTTCCGTTTTCGGCCACCAAACCACTGCCCCGTAAGTCAGGACAGGTATGATGGTCCGCTTGTAGAGCCAGTGGGCCATTTTTGGGGAAAGTCCCCATGTTTTTCCACAAGCTCTAGTGACTCCACAGAGAGACTTTTTCGCCTTCTGTGTTACATACTGAAAGATGTGCTCCCCAGGTGAGCTTGGCGTCCAACATGATCCCCAAGTATTTCAGCTGTCCACACACATCTAGAGTTCTTCCGAAGAAGTTCAATGTTCTGAAACAGTCCACGTTCCTTCTTCTGGTAAATGGAACCAAGGTGGTTGACCATCAGGTCGACCCTTCCGCACCACCCCTCCACGCGTACAAGACTTACAAAGAAATACGCAAAAATATTGTAACAAAATCCATTCTGTAAATTGATATTTCCGGTTTAACTTAATACATTTATTTTATGCATAACTAATCTAACATAATGAGAAGCTGCGATTACTCCAAAATGTCTGGGCGATCCACCGGTGAATTGTAATATTAAATAATGAACTTCCTTTCTGTAAAAGACACATTAGAGAAATTTATTCATTTTTTTATTCCAGAAGATTAAATTGGAGACACTTATTTACCCTAAATTTTTTTTATTTAAAGCAATTATAAGTATTGAGGAAGGATTTCTTGCAATCATCCAGAAACTTCAACACATCCAAAATATTTTTATTTTTTATTTATTTATTTGTCTATTTTACCCAGCACATATTATCTCATCCTCCTCTTCTATCTGTCCGAACGATTCTTCCTAGTAACCCAAGTCTCCTGCCAAGCTTCTATCTATCCGATTCTTGCTGGAGTACCACAAGGTAGCGTCTTAGCTCCTCTCCTCTACACACTTTACATAGACGACTTACCTTCTAATCTCAACATCTCCATTTACACTTATGCTGATCCTGTAACTACTGTCCACCATCTACAATCTTTTCTTCACTCACTAGAACCCTGGCTACAAAAATGGCGCATAAAAATTAATCCAACAAAATCTAAATACATAATCTTTACACTTAAACCTGCAACTGTCTTTTTGTACAATACTCCTATCCCGCCAGCCAATCATGTGCAGTACCTTGGACTATACCTAAATAAAAGACTAACTTGGAACCCTCATACAAGACTTAAACGCTCTGAGCTAAACAAATGATGCAAACTTCTAGCTAGAGTATTTGATAAACGTTCAAAACTAACACTGCAGAATAAACGACGATTGTACTTCTCAAATTGCACCAATATGGACTTACGGACTAGAGCTTTACGGAACGGCTAAAAAAATCCAACATCAACAGACTACAAACACTTCAATCTAAAATACTCCCATCCTTGCATTAAACGCTTCCTTTGATGGAAGCGATCATACTATACTCACAGATCTTAACATTCCGTTGATCTCTGAACTTGCCAAAAACTCGCTACAATAAATTTCATCAGAACTTAATATCACACCCTTTAATAATCACCCTTAATAGCAGCTAACCTCTTCTCAAAAACAATCCCCTCCAATCGGCCAAGACGGCTGAGGCGCCGTTGCCCCGTGACCAACTAGTTGACCAATGGCATTCATCGCTGGATGACCGCCATTCACGATTGTCACGCCACATATATGTATATACAACTGTTTTACTTATTGTACCATTTCGTGCAGTTGTAAATGTTCAATAATTTTTTTTTTCCTTCAATAATTTATTCTACTTCAATAATATTTATTCTCCTTCAATAATTCTACTTCAACTGTACAATAGATACAATAAGCAAATGTGATGAATGTTTACATGACATGATTTACATAAGAAGAAAATACCCAGTGGTATTACTTCAAGGCGTTGGAGTTAATTTAAAAGGTCACGGGGCCACTGACGCTTCAGGCGTCGAGATGGATTATCAGGTAAGGTTTGGACTAGCAAGTTGTTGAACCAAAGGATTATCATGATGGGAGAGGGAGTTGTGGAATCTTCGATAGCGGGATTTAATTAGATTGGACATAAATGGAATGGCTAGGTCATTATGTAAGGTTTTATTGTAGACATAATAAGAAGCATTGGTAATTTTTCGTAAGATTTTGGGCTGTAAGGATTGGATACGCTAAACGTTGGAATGCTTAGTGGGACCCCCCATACCTCTAGTCCGTAAGTCCATATTGGTCGTAGTAAAGTTTTGTATAGTGTAAGCTTATTTTTTAAAGTAAGTTAGGATCGTTTGTCTAAGAGTCTTGAAAGGATAAGAAATCGTCTATTAGTTTCAGTCCTTTTCAGTCTAGTATGGGGGTTGTTCAATAAATATGTTATAAAACATAAAATTTATTTATTTATTTTTTATCAGGGGAATTTAAAACAGCTCTCAAAATATGTACTTATGTTTAATTTATAAGATGTGTGATGTAAGTTCTTACTTAAAATATATATAAACATATAGCATACAAGCTTTATGAAATTTAAGTTACTCATGATTAGTTTGCACAAGTGACCATTTTATTCCCTTCTCACCAAGAAGTTTGTTACAAAATTAGATTCCATATTTCTTATTCGTTCATAATATGAAAGAACATTGCAGTACTTCTTGGTACTTAAACTTTTTCTTATGATAGTATTAGTACTTGAATATCCATCTGGGTATTTTGTATACGTGGAACATTGGATACTCAAAAAAAAAAAAAAAAGTTATACTTACATCAAGTAGGGTGTACAATAATATATTTATAGGCTGAAGTACTCTTGTAAATAAAAAATATATGATAAAAAATGTAAAAATGTACTTCATATATGTATTTTCATGAGCCAAAATGTATTTTTTTTTTTTTTTGTAAGTAAAATGATATGAAAATACAAACAACAAAAACATAGCTTATAGATACGTATTTTGCATACGATTCATTATTACGATAATTATAAAAAAAAAAATGAAATTTCACATTAACAATATTAGGTTAGCGTGTTGTGTGTGTGTTATTTCCGGACATGACAATACTGTTGATATTTCCGTTTGGCCGGTTTTCATCCAGCCGAGACGCCCATTGTAACGATTACTCTTGACAGTTGTACGTACCTATCTATAATACATTTCTATTTATAATATATTCAAACAATATAAGTTTTTCATAATTCATTTGATTTTTATTATTATTTTAATGTCTACATTAACTATTTGCAGCAATTTAATTTTATTTATAGTCCCATATTTTGCCAATGTCGTTAGCAAGTATTTATATTTCTTGTCAAATTTGCAAAATTCAGCTTTCAACGGATATAAATGGATTTAAATCCATTGAGTATTGGGAAAAAAACAAAATAATTTATTTTTAGTGAGTATATTTATTTTTATTTTATTTATTTAGTACATAATGCTTTTAGGATTACTCCTTTAGCATGGAGTTTGACAATACAGAGATATAATAATTCATATAAGACACAGTTTATAACGTATATGTAAAAATAATCTCAGAAGGCAATTTCTAAATCAAAAAAAGAAAAAAAAAAGTGACAGTTAACTAAAATATAAATTACCATTTCTTTGTTTATTCTTTAACCAAGAAAATAGGGAATTCAATGGCTTTTCAAAGCTACATAATGAAAAACTTAGTATTAATAACTATAAAAATAATAATAATAATAGGTAGTTACAATAAGGAAATAACACTAATATACCTATATTATGAATACATAATTTAGACTCAATCTATAACTAAGAGGTATAAACTTTTCTCGAGGATATAAATCAGAAACAAAAACAATTACCATTCATTCAACAGGAAGCTTCTTATTCTTAAAGATAGATTGATATAGTCAAAAATTGCATTGATTTGATTAACAGATTTGATAGTTAGAAGATTTATATAACTGTCTGAATCAGATACATTAGTTGATATAAAGTCGCCTAGTACACAAGATCTGAAAGGTTCAAAAACCTGACAAGAAAAGATAAAATGTAACAGTGAGTCCGAAGCATTAAGTTTACATATGGTGCATATATCAGAACTATCAAAAGAATATGTACAACCGTTGAAGTAGATATTTGTCTTATTAAGATTGGCTAATCTAAGTTGCAATATTAAACGAATTTTTTTAATAGAAACAGACCAAGAAAGGTATTGCTCAACACTGCCCAAACTACTTATATGACGGTACAGTGCGTTATATCTACAACGGTCAATCACGTAGGTAATATCCTCACTTATACAGGCATTCCTGAGTTTTTGGTCCAGATTTTTAATTTGAGCTTTTAAGAGTGCGGGATTCATTGGAGTAAGATCGTCTAACGAACCTATAGAGATCAACATTTCTTTAAGCTGGGTAACCCAGTTATATCTAATTCTGTTAAACGGACGAGAATCCCTAGCATATAGAGCATCAAAGCAGATGCGAGGTAGACGAGTTGCGGGCATCTCCAGTATTTTAATTGTAATTCTAATCATACTTTTAAATACTTGGACTTTTAATGGGACAAGACTGTGTTCTAAACGGACAAAACTATTTGGCGTAAATTTACTAATATTATAGATTTGTTTAATAAACTTCAGCTGCACTTTTTCTATTTCTGTAAAATAATTAAATGCCCATATTTCTCCAGCGTATAATAGAGTGACTTGACTAAGGCATTCAGTAATTTGTCTCTTACTTTAGTATCTGAGGTTTGAGATTTTACTAAGAGCTTATGTACACGGGTTATTGCCATATTGCCTTTGGCACTGAAATAATGATAAGCTTGAAAAAATTTACCCGTGGAGCTGAATGGCAAACCCAAGGAATTAAATGAGTTGACAAATAGTGAGTTTATGGAAAAAGTTAATAATCACAACTTTTTATTTTGAAACTTTGTAAACTCAAAGTTTACATAGATTATTTACCATGGAACACTCAATGTAATGGTGTTGTATATTTGGTTGGGTCCACAATGCTAGCTTAATATCTAGGGTTTTCAGTTTTGAACTGTGTGGTTCATGAAGCTCTAGTAATAATAGCTAGATGATATTACTCTGATGTGGATGAGAATCCGAAACCCTATCAGAACCAATAAAAAGAAGCATGCAAGATCAGTTAAAAATTTCTGTGTAAAATGCTTCATATTTACCGAGTTTTCACCTGAGTAAATTATTATAGGGCAAACTGAGAGACGTGAAGTTAGATTTCTCTAATAATTGTGTGGAGGGGGGGGGGACGATGTTGTAGGCACAAAACTGGTACTATTATACACAATTTACATATAGTGTACTTTATGAGGAGAAAAAAATAAATGAGAAAATAGACTGACGGAGGAAAGAGAAATGATGTAGAAATGGCAGTGCTGGCTGATATGTGCAGTAACTTGAAGAGCGATGTGCCTAATTAGGACTCTTGCTGGTTCTAACAGTCGATTAGCCCGCTATGGGGTATCTGTTACATGTATTCACTTGGGGAGTAGCGACCGCACGGGTTACCACAGCTCACTATTCCATTCACTTCGTCAAAACAGTATGCGATACACTTAAACTACATACTCTCTACAGTTTACAGACAAGGACAAACACAGTACACAAACTAGGGTCTCCATCTCTAGCCAAGGGAAAAGGAAGGGATTAGCTCAGTGGTAGCGCGCTGGACTAGCAACGTGGAGCTACCCGAATCAAATCCACATGCTGCCCTTAGATTTTCTCTTCCTAGGAGGCTCTACAACACAATGTCCTGTGATGGGCAGTGTTGTCTGTAACTAGAGAACACTACTTGGAGGTTGGCTGTGCATTGAGAAGTCTCCGGGGGGGGCGGGAGCACAATAGATCTTTCAGGTTGCAGTGCAATAA
Source organism: Triatoma infestans (assembly GCA_011037195.1). Classification (NCBI taxonomy): domain Eukaryota; kingdom Metazoa; phylum Arthropoda; class Insecta; order Hemiptera; family Reduviidae; genus Triatoma; species Triatoma infestans. The sequence continues at coordinate 17,046 of JAAEAF010014657.1, read as the reverse complement.
TCCCTACAACAATCTACAACAGTCAATTAGCTACAGTAGCTACCTTGATGTGAACTCTTTGGCTTTTATAAGGGCTTTTGGCAAAGGATGAAGTGCAGACAGCTGAGAGTTGTGTTCTTACACTCCATGAAAATAATTAATAAGCTCTTGGAATGCCATTTGCAGATTTCTTGTGACTTTTTCGAATATCGAATTCAACTCCATCAAATGTTAACTTAAAAGTGACTAGAAGCCCTGAAACTAAAAGCTCTAAAAGTCAGTTAAACATAATGTGCAGTAATTGTGAACTTTATGAAATTATTGAAGGTGATGTAGCACCGATACTAGCATTAATGCGGCTCGTATTAGTTATTAATGCCGCTGTCGTGAATTTCTTCCATTACAATTCCAGTGCTACAAGGTTATTCCAGTGTAATGCACGGTTTCAGAAAGATGAGACTTAAGCGTAACTAAAAATTTCCTTAACAGTTCGACTTTTTAGAAAAATTGTCCAATAAAACTGTGAGAATTGCATTAAGAGAATGTAGAATGCTTTATATTAGTTTTCATTACTTTCTCTTACTCCTCCTTGTAAGAGAAAGTATTGTAATCGTGTCAAATTTTCGATATCGAGTTTTTACTAGACATATCCGTTTTAAGGTCCTCCCGAGTCCGAAACAGTTGTTTTTAGAAAAACATGTGTTTGTGAACAGCGTACTCAAAAAACGAAAAATCGTTTCGGCTCTGCCCGTAAAATACGCGTACCCCGTACTCAACTACCATAAATTTCCCTGTTAGGAAAATATCTACAATCCTATATCTGGGTCCCTTCCCATAGACTCTACTCCTCACTTACGTTCCATTTATAGCACTATACCATGTCTCTCTTAAATAATATCATACTCAGATAAGATTGGGGGGGGGGGATACTCTTATATAAAAAGTAAAAAGTAAAGTAATGCCTATTCAGGCGGGCTTAACGTCCAACTACCAAATTAGGTGTCGTGGACGGAGGCGGAAGCACCTACTGTACTATTAACATTTTTTAAACAAATATAAAATTTAGTTATACGCTGGACTCGAACTGGGGTCCTCCCACTTACAAGTCCATGCTCATAACCAAATACACCAACACCCGCCCCGATACTGTTATATATAAATTTATAATACATAAATATAAAGGAAAGTTCAAACTGATACTCCGTTAAGATATTACTATGGGATCCGAACAGTAAGTATCTGTCAAAATTCCACGATCCAATAGTCAATTCAATTTTCAATTTTCTGGAAAATGACTCCCAACGATTTTGTTTAAACTTTATTGTATCAACTACACATTTAAATGCTACCATTTTGGGGATGGGGTGAATTTCTCTGGAAAAGTGCTAATTTAGTTTATCATGCAGAATTCCCATCATCTAAATAGTAATAATTAGTATTAAATATTCTAAAAATTCCGAGTTTTGACAAGGACAGATTTCAATAAATTTTTATATACTTCGTAAGTATACATACAGGGACGTAATCATACTTTTCTGAGAGAGAGATGAAAGTAATTTTGGGAGAAGGAAGATAACGTTTTCCTCAGAAAAAAGTAATTTGATTAAAAATTTAGATTCATCCTTTTTCATGTGAGTGTTCTACACCAGATTTTTACTCTCTCGTATTGTTTATTTTAATTTTTTTTACAAACGTTATGTCAAAGAACCGACCAATATACTCTACTAAGTTGCAACATATAATGTTTGATTTATAATTAAACATATATAATGTATGATATAACCATAAATTGCACACTAATATGAAATTATTTACATTAATACTATTTATAAAATCCAGACCCAACCGAGGAATCGACCCCCAATACAATGCTAAATCCTAGCTTAGTTGACCGCACCTGTTACCCATTCGGACTTGCAGTTTACAAGTATAATTAATATACATTCCACTGGTTCATATTTTATTTAATCTTACAACCAGCTGTCAATTGCAACTACAACAGCTGTTATTGTTTATACATCTATGTAATATTTTTGTAACAAATAAAATAGAAGTGAATTCTACTTTCTTTTTTTTATATATTTTTTTATTGTTTTGTTGTGTTTGAGATTTCGTAATTGTGGTTTTAGGTTTTTAAATAAAAATACGTTCCACCAGTTGTTTTTTTTTTTTTCTGGTTAACCGGTGCATTATCGGTTCAACGGAAGCGTATTTCCGCCCGCAGGTTAAGCAACCTTTCATATTCATTGTAGCAATTCTCTTGTTATATTTCACTAGTATTTATTTCATGAGAATAACGGATTTTATTTATTTATTTATTTATTTATTTTTACTTTCTCTTACTCCTAGTAAGAGGATATTATTGTAATCGTGTCAAATTTTCGATATCGAGTTTTCACCAGAAATATCCGTTTTGAGGTCCCCTGAGTCCAAAAAAGTGGTTTTTAGCAAATGGTCTGTGTGTGTGTGTCCGTGTGTCTGTGTGTGTGTGTGTGTGTGTGTATGTACGTACGTATGTGAACAGCATAGCTAAAAAACGAAAAACCATAGAAAGTTGAAACTTGATATTCTGTTTAGAATATCACCATGGGATCTGACAGTACGTTATCTGTCAAAATTCCTCAACCGGAAGTACCACTTTACTAGTTGGATTTTTTACTTTTTTGCGATTTTCTCAAAAATGGCTCCGACGATTTTCTTTAAACTTGAAATATCAACCACATATTCAAAGAGCTACAACTTTCATTTGAAACATTTCTCCGGGAAAATGCAATGAAGGGCACTTTTGGGGAGGGGTGGAGTTAGGTTTCCATGTAAAGTGCTATTTCAGTTTATTAGACAGTTCTGTCATCTAAATAATGTTAATTAGAATTAAATATGTTGTTGAAATTCCGAGTTTGAAAAAAATTGGATAACCGGAAGTGCAATGAACTTTACCACTTTATTAAATGATTTATTCTCTTTTTCGCAATTTTCTCAAAAATGGCTTCGACGATTTTTTTGAAACTTCGTATATAAACTAAACATGCAAAGATCTACATCTTTTATTTAAAACATTTCTTTGGGAAATTCTTTTAAGGGCACTTTTAGGGGAGGGGTGGGGTTATGTTTTTCTCTAAAGTGCTATCATAGTTGATTATACAATTCTATCATCCAAACATAATTAATTAGAAATAAATAGATGGCTGAAATTCAGTTTCAAGAAAATTAGTAAACCGGAAGGGCGCTTTTCTGAACAGTTTTTTTCAGTTTTCGACGAATTTCATTCAAATTTGTTATACAAACTATGAAATTTGTCAATTATAATTTTGAGAACTGGAGTAAGAGAAAGTTGTGTGTGAGTGTTTCACACCAGATTTTTTTTTTTTTTATCAAAATAAATTTTATGAATTTTTATTTTATTTAAATTTTTTGATATTTTATTTTGTAATAAATGTTTACAATATTTGCAAACTACAGTTTAGCATTCATAGACAAACAACGGCATTCGGCAGGGCTGTAGCTTGAGCCCACTTTCTTTGTAATCGTTATGGACTAGGTAATTAGAGCTTTCAAGCCCCAAATGCGCAACTTTCATATGAGCTATAGAAACCTGAATCAAGTTAAGTACTTCCTTTTTGGTTGGTGAGTTTTCTATTGACTTAACATAACGATTGTTTCGTACCATTTATTTTTTTCATACTTTTGGAAAAAGGTTCAATTTTATTGAAAAATGTTGTTTTAACTGTTTGTTTTGTTATAATCAATTTGCAATCAATTTTAATTAAATAAATAATACTCACTAAGTACTGTATCTATAATATTTCAATGTTTGTGAAAAATATTAACTACATAATAAAGGAAAATATTTTTTAGTTTTTTTAGATTCTATTTTTATATAATTTTTATATATTATTATGTATTTATTAATAACTAATGTATTCTCCTATGTGAAGAAATAAGGGAATATATTTCAAAAATAACTTTGTATTCTTTTATTTTTCTATGTTCAATCATAAATATTTTATAAGTCCGGCAAACTCAAATAAAGTTATTTAGACAGCACTATATTATAAACTGATAAGATAGTTTATATATATTTTGTTTCTATAAGATATATAATTTCTATATTTATAATAATTTGCAAAAACTTCTGTGTAATACGTCACTCTTTTTTTTTTTTATAAGGAATAAGAATAAATTCAAACCTTAAACTTTAAAGGGGGTGGGAACCATAAAAAAAAAAATCTGGTGTGAAACACTCACACAATTTTCTCTTACTCCTGTTCTCAAAAAAATTATAATTGACAAATTTTATAGTTTATGCACCAAATATAACGAAATTCGTCGAAAACTGAAAAAGCTGTTCAGTAAAAGCGCACTTCCGGCTTACGAATTTTCTTAAAACTTGGAATTTTGGCCATCTATTTATTTCTATTTGTTTGAATGATAGAATTGTATAATCAACTATATGATACCACTTTAGGGGAAGCTGTAACCCCCACCCCGCCCCTAAAAGTGTCCTTAAATGAATTTTTCCAGAGAAATGTCTTAAATAAAAGATGTAGATCTTTGCATTTTTCTTTTGTACACAAAGTTTCAAGAAAATCCTCGGAACCATTTTTGAGAAAATCGCGAAAAAATAAAAAAAAATCATTTAGTAAAGTGTTAAAACAAACACACTTCCGGTTATCCGATTTTTTTTAAACTCGGAATTTCAACAACATATTTAATTCTAATTAACATTATTTAAATGACAGAATTGTCTAATAAACTGAAATAGCAGTTAAGATGAAAACCTAACCCCACCTCCCCAGAAGTGCCCTTAAATGAATTTTCCTAGAGAAATGTTTCAAATAAAAGTTATAGCTGTTAGTATGTGTAGTTGATATAGAAAGTTTGAAGAAAATCGTTGGAGCCATTTTTGAGAAAATTGCAATAACGTAAAAAAAACCAACAAGTAAAGTGGTACTTCCGATTAAGGAATTTTAACAGATGACCCACTGTCGGGTCCCATGGTGATACCTAACGGAATATCAAGTTTGAACTTTCTACAATTTTTCGTTTTTGAGCTATACTGTTCACATACATATACACACAGACACACACACAGACACAGACACACACCACAGACACACACACACAGACCATTTGCTAAAAACACTTTTTTTGGACTCAGAGGACCTCAAAACGGATATTTCCGGTGAAAACTCAATATCTAAAATTTGACACGATTACAATACTTCCTCTTTTACTAGGATAAGAGAAAGTAATAACCATTAAACATGGCCAGTTTTTTGGTGGGAGAAGAAACACCCCATTTTTTTTCTTTACTATATGAAAACTCAATTTTTAAATATTTTTGGAAGAAAAACGTCTAGCATGGTCATCGATCGTTTGAGGTAATGTGTCTACTACCCACATTTGAACTCTGTATGGATTTAATGTTCCTATAAACTTATAAACATAGATAACAATTTCAACTTGTAATAATAAAGTGCTATTATTGTTATTATTATCATAGCCAGTACAAACACGCATATATAAATATACCTCAATGGTAACCCACGGGGCGGTGGTGTGGTGGACAAAGACCTTGCAGATGGGGGGGTCGGGAGCGCTTGGAAGTATTCAAAGGCTGGCTTGCCTGAGTACGACGGGTGCTATGATGACTACCCCCACTGCGGCCTTGGAGGTCCTGTTAAACCTTCCACCACTCCACATTCACGTCCAAGGCGTTGCAAGAGCAGTTGTGGCACGACTACAACAGGGACAAGCGCCCATCTATCCCAGGCATACTATGGGAGGAGCTGGAGGCGGACCCGATCTTGGGCCTGCCTACGGACATAATGACTCCTAGGTATGACTTCCAAAAACCCTTCAAAGTCCTGATACTAGACAGAGGGGCATGGAAGAATGGGCCGCCAATTGCAGGCGAATCTATGTGGTACACGGACGGGTCCAAGACGGAAGATGGAGTGGGAGCCGGCGTGTACGGGGCTCGTCCGGGATGTAATATCTCGGTGAGCCTGGGAAGGCTAGCTACGGTCTTTCAGGCGGAGCTAGTCGCGATTATTATCTGCGCCGCCGAAATAAGAAGACGGGGAGTGCATAACTCCAGAGTCGTCATTTATTCGGATAGCCAGGCTGCTCTGCGGGCAATTGACTCGTGGGAGATCAGCTCAAGGCTGGTGTGGGACTGCCTAGGTGCACTAAGGGAAATTAGTAGCCATAATAAGGTCTTCCTGGTTTGGGTACCTGGGCACTCGGGTCACAGAGGCAATGAGGCGGCGGACCGCCTGGCCCGGGAGGGTTCAATGGGAGCGCTTATCGGGCCGGAGCCGTTCTGTGGTGTCTCAAGATGCCTCAGGAGTGCATCCATTAAGCTATGGATGCAGGACCGATCAAGGGAATGGTGGGTCAAAACTCCAGGCCAGAGACAGGCGAAAAAGTTTATCTATAGCTACTCGCCCAAGCTAACTGCAGAATTACTCCAACTAGGCCGGGTGGCCATAAGGATAGCAGTTGGCATTCTCACTGGCCACTGTAGATTAAATAAGCACATGCATCGCATGGGCCTGGCAACGGATAGCCTGTGCAGGTTTTGTCAGGAAGAAGAGGAGACGGCACTGCATGTGGTATGTCAGTGCGAGGGGCTGGTCTGGCTAAGGTACCGCCTCTTTGGTAAAGAGAAGCTGGTGCCAACAAGCCTCAGCCAGGGCCCTCTCTCGGACCTATTAAGTCTTCTAAGGCAAGCAGGACTCGAGAGGGTGCTCTGATGGCGGGTGCTCTGATTGATCACCTGGGAGCCCCCCCAATTCCACAGTTCGGTTAAGGACAGGATAGGGGGAGGGTCTCCAACTAGGGGGGTGCCACAATAGATCCTTGGGGTGTCGCGGTGGCGTAGGCTGAATAGCCAATTCCCCCGGTAGAATCTATCTATCTATATAAATATACCTGGTTTTGTATACCCATATAAATATATCTAGACAGCGAATACATATATAATCATATATATTGGACACTGATTCACCCAAAGAGGCAAAAATATGAAATAAATTCTCTTATTTTTGTTGTGGTTGGTTCCGCAGAGCTGGAAATCATCAAAGATATGTTCTGTGATATCTTTTTTATGGTCATCGACCGGTATCGGGGCGTTCGCCTATCATCAGGATGTTTTTTGCCAAAACAATATGGTAATAAATTTGCTCTATGCAAGTCTATTTTATCACACTGTTTTGACAAAAACATCCTGATGATGGGCGAACGCCTGAAACCGGTCGATGACCACAAAAAGAAGCAGGTTACCATGGAAAATATCTCTGATCTCTTATCTTTCATTATTCATACTGTTTTATTCTTATTCAATACAATGACTTCATAAAGCTTCAAATTTTTACTCATTTATTTTAACCTAAATATATTGTGGCGACAAGTAACCTTAGACGGGGAGAATAAAGTATGATTTCATTGTACTGCAGAAAAGAGTGACGATAACATTGAACCCATATAACATTTTCAATTTAACACGACAAATTTCAGAGAACTACTTTAAATTATATTTTTATTTTCTGTTACTCCTCCTAGTAAGAGGAAGTATTGTAATGTGTCAAATTTTCGATATTGAGTTTTCACTGGAAATATCCATTTTGAGGTCCCCTGAGTCCAAAAAAAAATTGTTTTTAGCAAATGGTCTATGTGTGTGGGTCTGTGTGTGTGTATGTGTGTGTATGTATGTGAACAGCATAGCTCAACAACGAAAATCGTAGAAATTTCGAACATAATATTCCGTTTAGTTATCACTATGGGATCCGACAGTGGGTGATCTGTCAATATTCCTCAACCAGAAGTACCACTTTACTAGTTGTTTTTTTTTTTTTACCTTTTGGCGATTTTCTCAAAAATAGCTCCAACGATTTTCTTTAAACTTTGGTATACCAACTACTCATACTAACAGCTGCAACTTTTATTTAAAACATTTCTCTGGAAACATTCATTTAAGGGCACTTATGAGGGAGAGGTGGGGGTTACATTTTCATATAAAGTGCTATTTTAGTTTATCCGACAATTCTTTCACCTGAATAATTTTAATTAGAATTGAATATGTTGGTGAAATTCCGAGTTTCAAAAAAATACGGATAACCGGAAGTGGGTTTACATTTCAAAAATGCCTCCGACGATTTTCTTGAAACTTCATATATAAACTAAACATACAAAGATCTACAATTTTTATTTAAAACATTTCTCTGGGAAAATTTCATTTAAGGGCACTTTTGGAGGAGGGGAGGGGTTAGTTTTTCTCTAAAGTGCTATCATAATTGATTATACAATTCTATCATCCAAAACAAAATTAATCAGAAATAAATAGAGATTGCTAAAATTCCGAGTTTCAAGAAAATTAGTAAACCGGAAGTGCACGTTTACTGAACAGTTTTTCAGTTTTCGACGAATTTCGTTAAATTTGTTACACAAAGTATAAAATTTTAATCATCAATTATAATTTTGAGGAATTTTGGAGTAAGAGAAAGTTGTGTGAGTGTTTCACACCAGATTTTATTTTTTTTCTTTTTAAATATTACTTATAAAAGTGGCAGGTTTAAATCTGTGCAGCATTATAGTTTTTTTCGTATTCTTTCTTTTCTTTTTCTCTTTGTTTCAATTTTCCTCTTTAATAAAAGTTTATTATTTATTTTATATTATTTATTATTTACTAGTGTAAATTTAATTTAAACAAAAAAGCAAACAAATAATGTCAAGTGATAAACGGAGTATTCCACGTGAAAAACCTCCCAAAAAGCTACCAGATATAGAATTAAAACTAACTGAAAATGAAATGGATATGGAAAATGTATTGGTAAGTACTGAAATATCTTCTAGCGGGGTTAAAAGTGGGAAGAGTGTTTTGAATAATGGTTCACTGGCAAATTTTGTCTGTTCGTTTATTAAGTTTTGTATTTATATATTTCGAGTTGTTCTATTATATCAAGTCGTCGTCCTTTGTGGCCAGAAATACATTAGCTTCATCGTGGTCGTGATATCATCGAGTTTGTGTTTGTTTGTTTTTAGGTGATTGGCATAATTTGAGTCGATTTTTTTTTGTACTTGTATGATCAGATATGTTAGGTAAATCGTTCCTTGAATTTTCTACCTGTCTGTCCCACGTAAATGTTATCCATTTGAGCAATCCCTATAAATCCCCTCTCCCACAAAACTTCTTTTCTTGGATAAAATTCCTAACATAAATGGTAGGTCACTATCACACAAAGTAATAAATCTCTAATCAGATTAGTGTAATTAATTTAATTAAATTCGTCGATGTTTTTATGGATAAAATTATAGAAAATTGATATAACTGTTCCGTAAATACGCACTTCCGGTCAAGCAATGGAGACGTATTTGAGAAAATCACGAAAAACTGAAAACAAAAAAAAAACAGTAAAGTCTCACTTCACGTTGATGGATTTTGCCCTAAATCTTCGTATCTGTTATGGGGTGGTAATGCCTAAATGGAATACCAAGTTTGAGCTACTTTATGATGTTTCGTTTTTGAGATATTCCGTTAATATATAATATACACACACACATATATATATATATATATACGATTCGCTAAAACATTTCTCCCTTATTCAGGGGACCCCAAAATATGCATTTCCGGTGATCTAGAAAATCTGACAAAGATTTTTGAACAATCAAAAATTAAAAAAATTATAATGATAATTCCTTTCTTTTTAACATTGATTTTGAATTGATAATGTAGACGACATTAAAATAGATTTTATTTAACCCACATAAGTTTATAAATAAATAACTTTTAGTAATGGAAGGGTATTGTGGTGGCTTGGCAATTATCTTGACAAGGAAAACTCATGGGAAGTAAGTTAGACATTATTAGGCTTGAGGTGAGAGAGGTGCTATCGGCTGTGGGTGCTCTTGTTATCGTCGGGGTCTTATAACTAGATGGACCAGGGTTTGACTCTTGTACCTTATAATTATTACTAAGTTACTGCTACCTTTACTGGTTTATATTGTTAATTGCCAACTACTAACCCTCCCAAAAATAGCAATAAATTCATGTTTCATAGTTTTCAAACTATGTTTGTTGGTGTGATATTGTTCTAGGAAAACCATATCTCAAATGTACTGATTTCATATAAATTTATTATTAGTTTTGTACTATCAAACTTTAGTATTACCAATTTTCTACCACATTATACAATTGGATCGGATGTTTTCATCGTGCTATCTTAGTTTAATTTTTAAATTTGCTTTGAGTTTCAATTAATTTTCAGACAATCTGAATTACAAAAATGGTTTTTATAAATGTAAAATCAGAATTTCCTTATTGCAATTGGGTTCTTCAGGGCAGTGTAGACTTGAATCCTAAATCTAACATTGGTAAGATATCAAGCACGAAAAATGCATAGTCTAGTTCCCCATCCGTCTTGTACGCAAATTGTTATAATTAGAGAGCGGGGCTTAATGTTCCCTTCCAAGCGTGTGATTGACTGTTGGTGATGAAGTCTCAATCTCCCCTCTCCATTGCCCTTCTGCCAAAGTAGTAGCTTTGTTCTGCTGTTGGATAATCGTTAATTATTTTTTTCTGTTCCTTTTTATTTTTTTTCTCTGACCAACAGGAACTGTTCAATTTTTTTTTTCTGTTGAAGTTGGGGCTAATGCACTTTCGATCTTTCGATCTATTGTGCTGTGCCCCCTGGGTGCTGCAGGCTGCCCATAGGCCCAAATGAACATCCGTTCTACAGATCCCCCTGAGTAATCCTAGTAACCTGGCGGGCTCTAAGGAGGTTATATCCTCCTCCTCCACCTGGTAGCTACCCAGATTCTTGAACCTTCTCTGAGTGGAAGCCTCGTAGTTCGTTAGGAGATGTAATGGAGTTTCCTCCAACTTCCCCAAAGTGTCTGCATGAGCTGTGACATTCCAAACCCAGCTTCATCAGGTGTCCTCTGAGTCGGCAATGCCCCATGAGGACACCCGTAACGAACGTGGAGCTTTTTCTTACTCAAGCCGATGCAGGTTTCCTGTCTCCGTTGGTTATAATTTCTCAGGCAGGTCTTGGCCTGCCGCACACTGGGGAGAGAGAGTTCCTGAGTTGAGATCTCTTTGCCTCCTTCTTCTTCCTAAATTTTTCCAAGAGAAAATGGTCGTTGAACCCCACAAAAAGGTTTCGACCCTAGAAGCGGAGTCGCAGCGCCTATCTTCGCCAGGGTGTCTGCCATCTCATTCCTTTCAATGCCAACATGCCCTGGCAACCATAAAAAGGTAACTTTATTCCTCCTGCCTTGGTTATTAAGTTTACCTAGAAGTTTCCAGACCATTTTAGAGAGACGATGAACTTCTTCTGAAGAACCCCTGCAGCCACATCCTTCGCCTATTTGTTCTACCTATCCTTTTCTCTTGCCAGTGTTGATTTAGCATTCAATTCGAACTAACCTGAAGGAGACTAATATGAAATGGACAAAACGTTGTTTTATAAAAAAAACTACTGAAGCTGTCTCAACCAGAAAGCTAAGTATTTTGTATGAGAATCGCGCAGCCATTTTGGTGGAAAAACATAAAAATAAAAATAACAAGAATGACAAAAATGTAATTCTAATTAATTCAAGCCTCTAGATGCCATGCTGACTGCAGATGATGTCACCCTTCTTTAAAAAAACAAATTAGATAAATAAAGTACACGAATACTTGCGATTATTTCCGTCATAAGTAACCAAATTTTCTGAGAAACAGGATTATTAAAAGAAGGGAGGGGAGGGGGTTAACGAAAACAGATCCAGGTTGTTGATTAGAATTGCATTATATTGTCAATTGAATTACACAAAATTGAATGGGAATCAATTTTAATTAAATTAAAACATTTCAACTAAATGTAAAACAGGACACAACTAAAACCTGGAAATCGAGAATTGATATCATCTGGTTGACCGATTTGAACTTTAACATTTTGTGGCATATATCTTGACATATAAACAGGCATATCAAATGTGAAATACATTTGTATATAATATATATATATATATATATATTGCATTAAAATTCAACACCCTCTACCAACAATGTGTTATAATCATCAATATAACATAATATAATATCAGCTTTAACCGTCGAAATGCCTCTAATTATAATTTATATACTGTGACATTTTTTCAAATTAACAAACAATAATAATAACAATAATATTACACTGATCACTGAACATAAATGATATCACATATGTTCCCGTTCTGTTTCATCTTTTGAAATATTACAACCTTTTCCAACCCTTTGTCTGACATTTTAGGATTAATGATTTGTTATTGTCACATAGTTTAATGGTTATCATCAGTTATATAACATAAAACTAGGAGTAAGAGAAAGTAAAAATTAATAGAGATAGAACATTTTTCTCATAGATATTAAAGCAAACAAAAAGCTGTTAAGAAATACACACATGATTTTTATTTTCTTACTGCCAGATTAGGGGCGGGTGTTGGTGTAGTGGTTATGAGTGTGGACTTGTAAGTGGGATGACCCCAGTTCGTGTCCAGCGTATAAGTGCTAAATTTTATATTTGTTTAAAAAATGTTAATAGTAAAGTAGGTGCTTCCGCCCCCGTCCACGACACCTAATTTGGTAGTTGGACCTTAAGCCCGCCTGAAAAAATAGGCATTACTTTACTTTACTTTACTTTTACTGCCAGATTATAAAATAAATAATTTATACAATTATAAAATTGATAATTTTTCTTTTAACCTGAAAATTAATGCATTTGCTAAAATATAAATATGGAAGTGGTGGGGGAACATGGCCTAAATAAAGCAAGTTAGTAGTTGAATGATTGTATTATAGTCCAGAAGACAGCACCAATAATTATTATTATTATTAATGTCTTTATTGATTAATATTTTTTACAAAATAGGAAGAACAAACAGTATAAATAACTTATAAACTAAAGACTACATCTTGGTCGGTAGACCATCAGAGAGGAGTCGTTAATACAAGCTAACAAAATACAAATTATATTTATATAAATAAAATAAATAATATTTAAATAAATTTAAATTAAACTAGATGTTTCATTATACTCAGTGGCGACTGAACATAACTGAGCGGAACTCGAAAATATAAACGAAAATTAATAAAAAATAAAACAAAATAAAATAATATATACTTACTTACTTACTTACTTAGTCCATTCCTCTTCTACCTCTCGGTGTAGAGGATCCCTTATATAAAACCTTCCAGCGGTCCCTATCCTGCACCAAAGTACCACGCCTATTCCAATCTAAATTCTTTTTTGTGAAGTCATTCCTGACGACATCTTCCCATGTAGTTCGAGGCCTTCCCCTTCCTCGCTGACCCTGCGTCTTAGTCTCGTAGCAAGTCCTTGCCACGCGGCCGCTCTCCATCCTCATCAGATGTCCAAACCATCTGAGCCTGTTCTCTCGAAGCACGCTCTCCACAGGTTTAACGCCGAGGTTATTCCTTATGTTGACATTTCTTACTCTATCCCTTCTTGTTTTTCCCTCGATTCTTCGTAAAAACCTCATTTCTGATGCCTGGAGCATACTGTGGTGCTTAGATGTAATGGCCCACGACTCGCTGCCGTATGTTAAGACCGGGATGTAGGTGGATTTGAATATTGCCACTTTTGTACCCTTGCTCACTTCCTTTTTATTAATAAAACCTTTCTTCAGAGCATTGAACAATCTTCCTGCCGATGCTATCCTATCATTAATTTCTTTATCTATTCGGCCTTCCTCATTAATGTTCACTCCCAGGTACTTAAAGTTGGCGACCTGCTCCATACCCTCCTGAGCTAGCTTTATTCTCAGTGGTGCGCCATTCTTACGGCTGATTTCCATAGTTTTACTTTTGTTCACACTGATACTCATATTAATATTCCTTAACTCTTCATGAAGGATATTAATATTATATTGCAGGTTCTCTGGGGTATTGGCCAACACGGCTATGTCGTCAGCGAATGCTAGTAGGCTAAGCCTTACACAAGGCATTCGGTAATAACCGACTTCAAAGTTTCTCATCCTTAATTGGCTTCTTCGAAAAACATCGTCCAAGGCAATTATAAACAACAGAGGGCTGAGGCTGCAACCTTAAATAAATAGGGGGTGAATTGGTCTCCTCCTCGTGGTGCCTCTGGATACTGCCTAGGCAGGAACTGAACGACCAAAAGCCACAACCCGAATGGTCCAGAACATCAGGACGTCTCGGGGAGTAAGGGGTTAGAAAACATCGGTGATCCCTGAACTGGAACGGTTAGCATAGGAACCGAAAGGGGGCAGCCCCTCCACTATGCTGGGACTCTGTGGGCCAATCCCCCACACGTACGAGACTCTACAGATTAGAAGAAATAAAGGAATTGCTGGAAGGATTTCTTGGTACAAGACAAGGCGAGGTAAACGGAAATAATATATAAATAATTAAATACAATCTTCAGAGAGAATAATACAAAAGCTCAGCAGATAACAGTAATTCACAGAAAGACGTTAACAAAATACATTCTAGCCTTGAAGGTTAAATAAAAATAAACTTGCATTAAGCCGTAATTCTTTTGGCTTTAGTACAAAAATTTGACAGAGCCATCCAGTCTTTACCATTTAAATAGAGCATCATTTCCTCTCCAGTTAACTGTTGATTGGTAAGCCATTTCGCTCTTACACTAGAAAGTCTTGGACAGATAGCGATAAAATGATACGTTCTATCACCCAACTCCAAATTACATAAGTCACAATAATCCCTGTCCTCATTACAAAAAGGTGAGTTACCAATATTTATCACACTCCCTCGAGCCTTCATGATCCACCTCTGGAGTTTCAGAGGTACATTATTTGGTGTAGTAATGGCGCTTCCGTAAGTTAAATTCCAACTCCCTGTATACAGAATAACGCTCATTCTCCTCAACACCTACCCTAAATTTATTTTCAAGCTGGCATCGAACAGTCTCTCGAATTCGGCTGAAAACACTACTCCATTCATTCAAATTGTTCAACTTTAACCCGCATTCACTCAGTAATTTCTTTAAATCTGCATGCCAACTTACATTTCTAGTGACTGATTGTGGAGGCGACAATTTTGGGGAGTTAATTATTTGACATATTAAATACACGAAGAATGTAATCATGGTGCATTTTGAGAGTGTGTATAAATATGGGCATATAATGGATCTCTTTGTATATAAAATAAAACATTGGCAGCCTAAACATTTTTTTAATATAAAACCTAAACAGCTTTTCAATCTCCTCATAGCCTACTCCAGCCCAGACCTGAGCTCCATAGCAGGCTGTAGAGCGGCTGACTGCGTTAAATACTTTAAGTTTGGAATGGAAACTAATATTATTATTTTCAGTGACTTGTTTCCAGACCGTATTGAGACCCTGCCTGGCTTTTGTAGTTCTTTCTTTTAAATCTCTGTGAAAGGAAAGTCCGGGGGATAGTGTTATACCCAGATACTTATAGTGATCTGCAGTTATAATATTGGTAGCACCAATAATATTGGTAAATAATATTTAAAATATAAGTGGCGTGTGGAATATAGAGTACCATCCCCACAGTATGAATGTATAGTGTGAATGTATTTATTACTGTGAATGTATTTATTAGCATGAATGTATTTATTAGCGAGAATGTAATTACTGGCGTGAACGTTGGCATGAATGCGTTTAAATTAGAATTTTATCTAGGGTGCAAGGAATTGTTTTGTAAAGTACTTTACTCCAATATTACTTTAATAATAGTTATTTTATGTTTTGCCTACAGGAACGGAATATTTACATTACGCATAGGCAAGTAACCCTTTTATATCGTGTAGCTGTAGTGAAATTTACTCTTTAAAAGTATGAGTATCTCATACATGTAACGAATATAGTAGTTTAACACCAGGTAAATGAAAACCAGAAGTGAAGAATAAGAAAAGTAAAGGCTAACTTCGAGGTACACCATGCGATGGCACGCCTTGGTATACTATTATACAGGAAATCGGCAGTGAAATGAAAAGGAGGGTGTCATTGTGTGGTTGTCCACCCTCCCCACTCCGTCGACTGGATTCGATGGCTAAAGCGAGGCAGGAGGACATTGACTATAATATAGCCTGACTACAATATGACGTGCAAAGCAAGAAAGGCATCCTCCTTGCTCGAGTGGTTCTCAACAATGTACGGCACTAATAAATAAATGCTGATCACTTACATTTCAAACATTTGTTGGGGAAATTGATTTTTGGAGGATTCTGGTGGAGCTTGAACGATCTATTAAACCACTGCCAAAATTCTCAATTTGGATAAAAATTAGAATGCGAAATTTGGAAGTGCGACTTTTTGCAGAATAGTTTTTCCTCAAGTTTTCAAGATTTTTCATAGAAACGGCTCCATATATTTTCTATTAAGCTTGAAATGCTAACTACATAAATATAAACTTATCAAAATGTGGGTGAGTCCCCAAATGTTGGATATCATCTGGTATTTTATCCGTCATAGAATGCACATTGATTAATATGTTCCAGTGCTCTGACCGGTTTCAGATTTTCATCCATTGTCAGAGCAAATTCACCAAGTTCGTGTAGAGTGTTCACTTCAACGTAATATTTCTGTTACATTCACATTTTGTTGGTTGTATATATGTGGGCAGTTTATAAGGTTATTATTATTATTTGTCTGTGGGGAGGGACCAAACCCTACGCTATTCAAAGCCTCACTGGCCCCATATAGCTACCCAAAGAGAAACAACAACAAAGCGGGTCTAGAACAAAAATCCAGACCCGTATCTAATCCATCTAAGATTCACCGCAGTCCGAATAAATGGGACAGTAACCTTAAGCGGAAAATAGACTAAGCTCTTCCACAGACATCCTATTCCGACCAAAGGTGCTGAACCTAAATTCCTCACAACCCAGTCAATCAGTCATAAGATGGATGGGTGTTTCCTCCTCTGTCTCACAGACTCTACAAAATGTACCCGCCATGAGCTCCATTACGTAAAGATGTTTCCTTAAACCGAAATGTCCAGTAAGTGATCCAACCAGATGCCTGAGAAAGTTCCGTGTAAAAGACAGCAACGTCTCACTAATGGCCTTG